>CAUZXS010000678.1:160000-182500 GCA_963585895.1 Sepioteuthis lessoniana
TCCAAAAGTTTTGAGGAATATGGAGTACCCCATCATAGCCTGGTCCACTCTGACTCAGAGTGGTAGCATTTGATAGGTTCTTATCAATGGGTCAGATAGAACTCTAACATTTAAATTGTGTGTAAACAAATGACTAACATTAAATCGAATCGTTAGAAATAGAACTGTTCGATCATTTAACTGTGTGTCAACAAATGGCTTATGTTTAATTAAATTGTCAGCAATACTTTAAACAATTGAACAAGTTATGTTGAATAGCGAAGAGCAACCTTGCCAAATGGAAGAAAGAAAGCGACCCAACCTGTCCACTGTGTAATGAAAAACCTCAAACATAGGAGCACGTCCTCAGTTCCAGTAAGACAGCTCTTGCTAACGGAAGATACACTTGGAGAGACAACAGTGTATTGGACGAGCTGGTCAGAATTATACGGAACTTGATGAAGCCTGAATCAAATAAGTCAACCCAGAAATTTGTCACTGAGGGGGCAAAATATATGTCGGTTCAAATAAATCGATTTACCATCAAGATATACCCGGTCAAAATCTTCTTGAATTTGATAATTGGAAGGTATCTGTAGACCTCCCTGGCTAGTGTAATGATTACCCGAAAATAATATCTAATAAGGGTCTGCGACTAGATATTGTTTTATTTTCGAATGAGAACTCAAAGGTCATCCTGGTAGAATTAACAATACCATTTGAGAGTCGACTAGAACAAAGCCACAATTACAAAACAAGCAAATATGAAGATCTTAAAAAAGGAATTGGAAAAGGAAGTGTATAGGGTTACCGTAAAAACTGTGGAGATTGGAGCAAGAGGTTTTGTTGCAGGCACCCTGCACCGATTTCTGGGACAAATTGGAATCAATCGGCGCAAGAAAAGCAAAAGTATGAAACGCCTTACAGAAATAACTGAAAACTGTTCAATGTGGATATGGAATAAAAGAAATGTCCCGTGGAACATTTCAAAATAAACATGTCATAGCATCACCTGCTCATGAATGCGCAACAACATTCTAATTACACGAGTAGATTTGAAGTTTTTTGCATTTCGCCGTGAGACGTTGATTTGATAGGATGCCTTAATGGGGCCTCATGTCAGTGAGGGGGGGGGGTGATGTGCAAATAAAACCGTCGAGAGGAAGGCCCCGAAACGGTGCACATTCTCTCCTGATGACCCCAAAACAAGCAGAGAGTTAAAACTTCTCGGTGGAAATAAAAATGGCTTAAGGAGCGTTTTCTATCTGCTAACTTTTTGGTGAGTTTCTTTTACTTGGTAAGTAACTTCCTTCTTAGTGTTAATTATCAATACTTGAAACTCTTTAACTGTGCGTCAAAATTGAATTGTTAGTGTTACATATCGATGTTTAAATACATTTAACTGTGTGCAAATAAAACTATTGACGTTAGATAACAATATTTGAAACCATTTAAGTGAGTGCAAACAAATGATTAATATTAAATGGAACTATTCGTGTTAAAATATTTGGAACCATTTAACTGTGTGCAAACAAAAGTAATACTTAGGTGCAAACGAATTAACTCGCTCATTTTAAAAATAAGATTACCTACAAACTATTCACTTAGTTTAATGTTTCTACATATGATTTCTATGTGCAAACAATTAAACATGCGTTAACAACTATACGAGTATAATGTATCGAGGAATTAGCATTAAATAACCATCAAGGGTTGGTTGGCCATTAAACCAAATGACCTAACGAGAAAAGGCCAATAAAAAGCTAAACACCAAATTCTTGTTTGCCATTTTCAGTGGTATATATTGCATAGACACAACGTCTAGTGTAAGCCTGACAATAAGATGTTTCTAAGCCACTTGTTACCATTCCAAAGACTAATAAATAATCTCTGTCAAGCATCATTTATGAGTCCATAAAAGTTCATTTGAAGATGTGAACCGATGGAATTCAAACAGATTTGTTTTTAGCATCGACAGTTTCTTTAGAATGAGCTACACTTTATGCCACAGGTTCTCCAAACATTGTCGTTCAGATTCTGAATCCCAAATAAAACGTTGACTGCTATTACCTCAGATAAAATAAAACAGGATTTCTTCCCAGCTGTGGCTGTGTCAGCACTACTATATGGATGCACCTTATGGACACTGAAGGAAAAAAAAAAGCTAGAAATACGCAAGAATGCTACGTGCTATTTTGAACAAATCTTGGAAGCAAAACCCCACAAAACGGCCTCTTACCTTCCATCTCACAAACCATCCAAGTCGGACTAAAGAACAATCTCATCAGCAAAGTTCTGTCGACGTGCCAGGGCTGGAAGAACAACAAGGACTTACTTACCTCAGATCTGTGTTTACACTGAATGCTTTTTAGAGGACCTTCCGGGAGCGGTAGACGATAGGGATGGATGGAGAGTCTAGGGAATTTCGTGCTATCGGTGCGATTTGAGGAAAGGGAAACTGGTTACCCCACAAAGGCCAAAGTGCCCGATTTATTGGGTTGAGAACAGATGGATTCGTTCCTTTCTCAAAGGCATTAGCACGAAAGGAAATGCTAACAGACTCGTCGAGAATTTGAAATTAACTTGCAAAGTTTATTTATTTTGTTTTTTAAGGTTAATGATTATTGCAATTTCTTCCCATCTCTCTCGCACACACACAATATAAGTAAAAAGAAAATGACTCGTGGCGGGGGGATGCACAAATAACTCAAAATACTGTCTTCATCGGAAAAAAAAAACAAAATTAAATAATCAATCGCAATGCAAAAAATTGAGAAAAACGTACGTGGAGCATTCAATAGGTTTCCAGACTGTTTTTGTACAGGCATTTAAAATTGTCGTAGACTCTTGAAAATTCACCATGTTATTGCTATACATCTTATGAGATGACTGACCAATTTGTATGATTTCAGGTTCAAATGAACAGCTACAGCAGGAATTGGAATACACCCTACTAAAGCCTGATTGTCACAGCTGGTGAATTTTAAAAATGCAATCTCGACGTGAGGACACTTTAGAAGAACGATAAGCAATAAAATTCTGTTTTTAAACGTGGAAAAAATGCTACAGAAACGTATGGAATGCTTCAGACTGCTTTTGGAGCATCTTGCATTAACCGAGCATCGGTTTTTGAGTGGCATAAGAGATTCGAGGAAGGCAGGGAGTCTGTGAGGGATGAGAGGTGTGGGAGGAGTAAGGAAGTCAATACACCACAGCTGATTGGCCATAGGGTTACGGTTAAGGTTACTATGTTGAGGTTTTAAGGGAGTTCAGGAAGAGATTCTGTCGGAAGAGGCCAGCACTCTTCAAATCGGGTCAGAAGCATTTCCATATGGACAATGCACCTGTCCACAACTCCATCCTTGTCACAGACTATTTGACCAAGATGGGCATCAAGACAGTTCCTCACCCTCACTATAGTCCAGGCGTTGCTCCCTGTGACTTTTGCTTATTCCCTAATCTTAGAGGCTATCGTTATGAGACAATTGAGGAGATGAAAGAGGCTGTGACGAAGGTCATTGACACGCTCACACAAGAGGACTTCCATGGGGCCTTTCCGAAGTTGTTGGAACGGTAGAACAAGTGCATTTCAGCCGGGGGAGATTACTTCGAAGGGGACTAGAATTTTATGTGTGTACTATCAATAAAAGTGCCCATAGAAAAAAGTCTGGAGACTTATTTAATGATCCTCGTACGTAGAGCCGGTTAAAAAAACAAACTTTATAAGCAACGGAAATTTACTACTCGGGTTTCATCGAAAGGAACTGCTAGACAGTTATATATATATATATATATATATATATATATATATATATAGTGCGATAGCTTATCACCTTTTAATTGCTTGGCGATTACTTCATGGCGTGAAACTCTCAGTAGTAGGTTTAGTAGTGTGTGTTTAAATATTACTTTTTCACTTAACATTGAGGATTTAGAGTTTAGCTTCTAAGTGCTGCGAGTAACTTGATCTAAATTATCTTTTGTAATTGACAGTTATATATATATATATATATATTCAAAATAGATAAGTACCCAATAATTTGTACTAAATAGTTATCTCCCTTAAACAATTATGATCGTGCTGACTTTATCCTGTGTTAAAATAGATTTTGTAATAGGAAAGTTTTTAACCCTATTCCGATGAAACCATACGCAATTTTTGTTGAGTAACATGCAAATATACAAAATCTAATTATTATGATGTCAATGTTTTTTTAGGATTTTGTTTTTTTTTGCTTTGTTTTGTTTTTACGGGTAACCTTCCATTTAACGCAAGATACAATTCTTGAGGAGGTATTGATTTTTGGTTTGTTTGTGATTTTTTTTTCTTTATTTCAATACTTGTATTTTCTTGTAAAATCCTTTGCTGTGTTTCCCTCCATCCTTTGTTACCCCCTTCCAAAAAATATTTTTTAGTTGCTTTGTTGTGGTGTATCCCCAATATCCCCACCCCCCTGATTAAAATACCTTTCCTCATTTATTTCTAATTTTTATTTTATTTTATTCTTTTTTTAAAGATATTTTGTTGTATCTTTTTTGTTGTTGTTGCTGTCGAGAAGTTTATCCCACCAAACGTCTTTTTATACCTACATTTTTTTTTTGTTGCATTTTATTTTATTTTTTTGTCTTTTTTGTTTTTTTGTCTTTTTTTTATTTTTTTAAATTCCCTCCTCTGTATCGGCGTCTCCTTCCCATTTGCATCGCTAGGTGGCGGGTTGATAACCTCCCCTTTATGGAACCGCCCTTCTTCCAACACTAGACGTGAAAACATGGATTCTTCAGGGTCGGACAAAAAAAATGAACGTAAGTTTTTTGGGTTTTTTTGTTGCTGTTTTTGTTTTTGTTTTTTTTCTTTTCTTCTTCCTGTGGCAGATTACCAGAAAAGAATGAAAATTATATATCTTTTTGAATAGAAAAATTAAAGAAAATGGAAGTAAATATAAAAATGTAAAGAAAAAGAGTAAGAATTATTTGAATAAAGAGAAAAAACCGAAAAAGGTTTTCGTTTATCCAATGACAGAATATGAAAAAGGAAAGTGGGGCGAAATGAAAGAAGAAGAAAGGAATCAATTGTATGATTAGATAAAGGAAAATGGAAAAAAAGAAAGAAGGTGAAAAATAATTGAATAAATTAATCGGAAAAGAGGAATAAACAAAGAAAAACGAAAAAAAAAAAAAAAAAAAGAATCAGGAAAGGAAGAAATATGGCAAAAGGCCAAAACAGAAAAAAAAAAGAAAAAGGAAGAAATAATGAAAAATAAAAATAAAGAATTATTTGAATAAATGAATGAAGGCAGAAACCAAACGAGAAAAATAAGTGAAAAAGAAAGTAAAACCGAAAAATAAGAGAAAGAAAGAAAGAAGTAAAGCCGAAAAATGAAAGAAAGAAAGAAGGAAGGAAGGCATTACGACGTATATGAAACAAAATGTTTTTTTCTATATTCTCAGTTCGGCATTTTCCCATTAAAACAAAACCAACAAAAAACAGTACTCCGGCAAAAATCAACAATTCAAAAAAATGTTCTTCTTGTCGGGCCATTCTGTAGGAATGCTGATTCATTTTACGTTATCATTGATTCACTATCCAGAACAGAATGAATATCCAGTGGCGGCTCAAAGTCTGACCGACCCAAGCCGCAAGTTCGATAGTTTTAGAATTTGAGCCCTATCTCACGAAAATATAAGTATCTCCACGGACTTATATATAGTCACGTGGGCGACCGTAGTAGTGAGGGACCCGAAGGTTCTGTTTTCATTAGCTACAACACCGAGGTGTAGGGGAGGACGCTACTCTTTTCCCTGGATTGTTCCACTTTACCCTTTATCCGTACCTCATAATGCTAATACAAGGAGGCATCAAATACTCTTTTTTATTTTTTTATTTATTTATTTATTTATTTATTGAGTCTTTGGTATGAGTCGATCTGGCATTGAACTGCTGTCTTCCGGACAATTGGCGAACACACACACACACACACTTTTCCGTTTTGTTTTAAAGTTGTAAATAAACTATTAACAGATTAGACGTAATCAGAGAAATTCAAGCCTCTCATAAAAGTTCCAAGAGGGTTAACTAAATGTTAATTCTAAATTATTTATTTTTATTTTCAGTCATTACCTTGACAATCAAATGAACAAGAAAACATTGAAATCCAGTATAATTACATTCCATCGATACAAAAACAAATTGCTTTGGCAATAATGAAGTCATTTTTCAAGACGATAGTGCATCTTGTCACAGAAAAAGAGGTTAAAGATTTTCTTCAGGAAAGGAAAGTAGAACGATTGACAATTTATAGTTGAAATTTGAAAAAAGAAAAAAAAAAAGTCTGAGTAGGCTTCACCAATGAAAGAATATCTATTAACTGCCAATCGAGAAAGTTACAACCCCTCTGATAAACCATTTTGCTTTACCTTATTGAAATCCATGCCTAAAATAAGATCTCATGAAGGAGAAACTAAGAATTTAATTTTTATTTATTTTAATTTTTTTAAATGAATTCCATAATTTTTTCCACAGTTTTGAGTTATTCTCAGAAAAAAAATGATACCATTAATCTAAATATTTCAATCTAATTTGTTCACTGTAATTTTCTGAAGCCAGACCGTTTGGCTACTGAATAGAAAGTGTTTGGCATCTTATCTGTTGTTAGTTTATTTACAGGTAATTTCTTAAAAAAAGCCAAGGTGAATATTATTTGAGCTTACACCATAATTATTTCCAAGGGCAGCAGATTAAGAATACATTTCTTACAGGTTAACGTTTCGTAAAATTCAACATATTGTTTTTTGTTTTTGTTTTTTAACAAGCCCCTTGAACTAATTTTTTTCCCGGCAGATGGGGGAAGTCACTTTTACATTTAAATTCAATGTAGAACGATCACCCATTTCTGAAACAGCATAGGAAAAGACAAATAACCAGATAGGTCAGATTTTAAACTTTTCTTTTTTTTTTTCTTTTTTTTTTTCTTTTAACACTTTTATTTTATTTTACTCACTTGTTCTGAAAATAAGTAATCGTTCTAAATTGAATGTGAAAGTGAAACCGACTTCATAGAATTAATCAGTTGCAGTGTATTTTGTGAGAGTCTAAATAGTTCAAATCATTAAAAAAATACTAGAAATATTTTCCCCGATGTACTTGAATGAGTGCACGTATAGATTAATATTGCACTACTTGTGTGTGTGTGTGTGTGTGTGTGTAATATATGGCATTAGATAACCAGCAATGGTTGATATACCATAAAACTAAACCAAGCCAATTAATCAAATTTTCGCATTTAATGTGCAATGAGCTGTCATGCCGTTAAACGAATATCTAAAAGGAGGGGATGTCCTCGTGGTGTAATGGTTAAAGCGATGGACTGCGGAATCGTAGTAAGCGAGTTCGAATTTCAGTCGCGCTATTATGATCACTTTCGGACAAATACCCTTGGGAAAGGTATGAACCCCCTTATCCTCCCAGTAGTAACACTACTGTTCTTTTAGAAGAATGGCTTTGACATTAAATAACCTACAAAGGTTGATATGCCATTAAACAAAGAAACCGAACTATTAACTAAAAGCTGGATGATTCCAGATAAAGGAAATATGGAAATTCCCAAAGAATTTTTAAAAAAATCCTCATCAAAAGATTTTGCAAATAAATGGGGTTTGAAAAATATATATCCTTTCGTAATCTAATAACTTGGATGGGATTCGTTCAAATCATATAAAATTTTAAAAGCATTTGTCGAAACAATTCACTATTGTATTTTTTAAATGTTTAAACACTTTTTTCTTCCTCAATAAATATCATCTTTATATCTTTAAAGCAAAAAAAAAACAAACATCATAGTTGTTTCGACACATACTGTTGAAATTTGAGGTTATTAAAAGCAAAATTGCCCAGTTGTCTTTAATTGGAATCATTTTGAGATGAGGCTTCTTAATCTGAGAATTAATTTTTTTTTTATTTACTGCGGACTTTTTTTTCCTCATCTTGGTAGTTTTTGTGTTGTTTCTTCTTTCACTACGTTTCGGCCAAATTTCACCTCTGGCCTTCTTCAAGTGATTTTACCGCGACCTCGGATAGGAATGCTGAGTCTTGTGACCGTATCCCCAGTAATTACTGCCTTCCATAGTTGTTGTCTATCGCACCACGTTTTTTGACCTAGTAAACCTCTGGCCGGCTTGGGTAGGATTTGAAACCGCTATCTTCTGACAATGCTCACCTGGTACCGTGGAGACTCAACGCCTCTATCCGCCCCGCCACGGGCTCCGAAGAAGGCCAGAGGTAAAATTTGGCCGAAACGTAGTGAAGAAGAAACAACACAAAAACTACCAAGATGAGGACAAAATGTCCGCAATAAATAAATTAAAAAAATTAATTCTCAAAATTGCCCAAATTATTAAATTACGAAATATTTATTTCTAAAATACCGTGTACGTCTCAAATTATATTAATTTTTTTAACACCCTTTACAATATTAGAATATTGTTTTGTTTTTAGTCAAGCAAAGGGCAAACTGCTCTACCGTTTAAAAACGTAACCAAAAATAATTTTTGGCTGTGAAAAAACGTTATAAATACCTTATATCACTAGGAATGCATCCTATTGTTATTTAAAACATTGATGGATAAAATCCCGTATTACTTTTCGAGATGACGAATACATACAGCTGTTTTATTAGCAAAGACATTGACGTCCGGACAATACCAATGAAAGTGCATCAATTAATTCTATCTCTGGGATAACATTTATTTACTTACTTGCTCAATTGGAGCATCACTCTTGCAAGGAACGTAGTGAGGTGGGGAAAAAGCACTCGGTGCGATTCGAATTCGCATCCACTTAATTCCTTTTTGCAGTTTTTTTTTATTTTCTTTCCGTTTTTTCCTTTCTTTTCAGTTTTTATTTCTTGCTTTTTGTTTTTGTTTTTTTTCTATTTTATTGATTTTGCATTTTGTCTCTTTTCTCCTTTTCTGGGTTTTTTTTATATTCTTTTTTCTTAAAATTTCTTTCCTCAATTTATACAAGTAATTTCTATCTTCTTTCTCTTTTTTTCCCCTCTTTCTTTTCTGGTTAAACGCAACAGTTTCTCTATCGACTAAACTACAAAAAGGCAGTCTCGTATTTGGGCCTTTTGCCATTTCTTGTAACCGCAAATACAAAGCACTCGGGATTATTTTACGGTCACTCGCTGAAATATATCTGAAAAACTTTGGTAAATGCGCTGCATCGGATAAATACTTTCTTTAAAAAAAGTTCAACTTACCGCATTTTTAACCTGGACGAATA
The DNA here is from genome assembly GCA_963585895.1 of Sepioteuthis lessoniana. Lineage (NCBI taxonomy): Eukaryota > Metazoa > Mollusca > Cephalopoda > Myopsida > Loliginidae > Sepioteuthis > Sepioteuthis lessoniana. The sequence goes on from CAUZXS010000678.1 coordinate 169,260, forward strand.
ATATATATTTAAAAATTCCTTCCAAATACAAAAATATCTATTTACACTGTCAACTATCAATCATTTGATATTGTTTCTTTATCAAAAAACAGCCCTGTCAGCACGGCTAAAAATACGTTGACTGTATCTCTTGCCGAGGAATAAACCAAACTGGATCTGATGGTCAAGACCCGGAAGTCAGGAGTACCCCTTTGCCATTACTACCAAAACTACTCTGACCTGCACAAATACTATCTGTTAAGGTTCCATCTGTAAGCGAAATAGATCTTTTTAAAAAGTGCTCAATAGGATCACGTGCCAACAAACTATAAAGAAACAACTACACGAAAAATATAATTATACCATGAATGCAATTCCATAATCTCTAGGGATAAAATAACCCTAGACGGGTTGACATGCCATTTAAGTTAATCCTCAGTCAATTCTCTGCTTAGATTAGAAAATCTCTAAAATATGAATGTTTACACAGGGAGATATCAATCGTCTACCTTATTTCTCTATCGGAAAAGCTTGTCTACAAAACCAATTGACAACCTCGTTATATAACAATACAAGAAGAAATACATTTTTAATTATTCTATATAATTCCCTCAGTAATTAGTATCTCTTAGGGGTGCATTTATCCAACCCTCCCATTACGAGCGAGATGTGACACAAAATGGATTCTTAAGCTGAGTACAGCTGGTTTTAATTGTTTTGTTCCTTTTTCCAGACTGGTTTCCAAATCAAGACTTAAGAATCCACCCTGGTCTGTTATTTAACTGTACATTAAATAGAACAGATTAATGCGTCTCCCAAGGGAAATATGTTTTTATTTCCGAAGAGCTACAACTCTCAGTGAGCACAAGGCCCAAATAAGGGGGAAAGGGACGAAAACTGTATTTTCCTATGAAGCCCTAGCTAGTCGCACTTATCGCCAACAATCATCATTCAATCAGTTTTTGTTTTTTCCTCTCATTCTCTACAATAAATTCATTCATCCACCAACCACGCTTCAATCACCAAAATACCTTCATTCGCTCCATGAAAGTCCTACTTAAAATTCGATAAAATGAAATGACTTATGTACAGCAAGTTAAAGATGATGAGGGATTGGAGAAAAAAAAGCCTCAAGGTAAACAAAACATAAACCCGGTTGGTTTCCCTCCCACACCCCCTTCTATGCTGTGGAGAGTTGACTGTTTTCTGGTACCTTCCCAAGGGAAATATGTTTGAAACAAAACTCACATCAAAACGGTAAACTTTTTATTGAATCAGTGGAAGATAGACTGTACCAGACCACCCCAAGCACAATGAATGGGATAGTCCAACCCGGCCTTATAAGCAGGAAAGAGGGTACGAACGCTTAGGAGAGTATCTGTACAATCATAGTAAAGGTTTACGACGTTGTGAACCACGTCAGGTTATTTATATCCTGCTGGGGTTTTTCTTTAACCGCTACGCTACACCCTGTTCAGAATGGACTCATTTTTTTTTTTTTTTTTTTAATGGACGAAACTGAAAAATTTTACCTGTAGATTTTTTTTTATTTGTATAATTATCTTTTGTTGTTTCTATTTATTCTTAGATCATCGAAGTTGTCTGGAAGAAAGGGAGGCGGCGATGAAAATTAATCAAGAGGACCCAAACGGCCAAACTTTCTCGCCAGAATGTACACTGGCTGGTAAATACAAAAAGACCCAGTGTTACAATAACCTCTGCTGGTGCGTTGACGAGGAGACTGGCAAAAGTATCCACGCCACCACGTCATTTAACAAAACTCTTAACTGTGATATGAAACCAGACCGTGAAATGAAAGGTAAGAGAAGTTCTGTTTCATTTGCCACGAAGCGATAAGTCTTTTGGCATCGTTTACTTTTTGTCAATTCTCACTTAGTCTCTATTCTTATTTCTTTCAGCCCAGTCGGCTGGGGCTGTAGGATACACCAACTGCATATCTGCAGAGTGGTAAGACACCCCCCTCCCATGAGTGTTATGGATTTGACACTAAACAATCTGATTGTGGGGTTCCAGTAATGCTGGAGCTCTGGGGAATGTAGAGGACCCGTTCATTGCCATTGCTCCAAAATCCGCTCTGTCTCGGAGTGGTTGAACCTGATAGTCCTATCTACGGGTCAAATAGAACTGTTTAGCATTTAAACTGTGAGCAAACAAATGACTGACGCTAAACTGAATAGTTTGAAATAGAACTGTGTGTAAACAAATAACTAATGTTTAATTGAATTGTTACTGTTAAATAGTAAATACTTGAAAACGTTTAAATGTTTACAAACAAACAATTAATAGTAAATAGAATTATTTGTATTTGATATAAATGAAACTATTTAACTTTGTGCTAAAATGAATGAGCTCAGGCTCGTTTTAAAATGTATTTGCGAATCATATATTTAATATATATTTATAAAGAGGATTTAGCATCAAATAACCTACAATGGTTGATATGCAATAAAACCCAACCAAACCAAATCATATATATTCAATATATATGTATAAAGAGGATTTAGCATTAAATAACCTACAATGGTTGATATGCTATAAAACCCAACCAAACCAAATCATATATATTCAATATATATGTATAAAGAGAATTTGGCATTAAATAACCTACAATGGTTGATATGGCATCAAACCAACTAAACCTAATTTTTAGGTATTTTTCTTATCTTCCTTTCTTTTACTCTCTCTCATATATAAATTTTATCTAAAAAAAAATAATTTAGGGCGCGTTTATATTTTTAGAAATCTACATTAAGAGATCTGGCTTTGAATGTGACGGCGATCTCTCTCACCTTATATATATATTGACTTAGTCATTTTTTTACAACGTGGAAGATGTCTCACAGGACTTACCTCATTTCTCGGTAATCGTTGCGGGTTGGGGGGGGGCTTGAAATACGCACTTAAACATTCTAAATCACGGGCACGGAAAGGAAACACATTTCATCCAAACAGCTGTACATATTATTCACTTATAAAGGGTCAAGCCTTATGTAATAAGAATAATCTACCGGGGAATTCCCATGGCGTGATGGGTAACATGTTGCACTGGAGCCTCGTTGTTCGAATTCCAGTGATGATATTACGTTCACGTTCAGACTAATACCCCGAGGAAAGGTATAAACCCCTCTCCCATACCGCTAGTTAAGAGTAAAACACTATCACTGCTATCCTTCTACAAGGATTGATTTGACATTGAATAACCCTCGAAGGTTGACATGCCATTAAACAAAGCAAATAATTTGCGAGTATATCTATTTGACTCGTAGACGGGACCCCACCTATTAAAACCACTTCAAATCAGAGGAACTGACAGTAGGGATAATCAAGTTATTTCACACTACAGTTGTATACAGCAAAGAAAAACAAAATCACCGATGAATTAAAAAAAATATATATAATTTGCCGCTTTTATTTTCCTTCTTTTTTTTTTTTTTTTTTTTTTTATTACCTCAAATGTACGTATGGGTAGAGTAAGAGAGAGTCGGAAATGGCTGAAATGGACACACAGGGGGGACGGTGCGGTTTGTCGGTGAAACGTCTCTGCCTTTTCTGTTTCGACTGCCTGGGTTGAAGACTTCCCTGGCTGATATAATTTTCCGGACGCCCACCAAATCTTCGTGGTTGTGCCTCCTGACTAGCTTGCCACCAACGCAATTTAGGCGACACTTCTGCTGAGGAAATACCTGTGTTCTGATTACTTTGGGAAACAGGTGAATATCTTGTGATGCCACCCATGCAACTTATGTGACATGTCAAAGGAATCTTCCGGTCGATATTTAACCGCGATTTACTGAACACGTCTTTTTTGGGGGATGGGATAACAGTTAGAGTATTGTAAGGACAGAGTTGCGGTACTGTTTCGTTGTATCACAACTCTTCAGTGTGGCGAGACACGCAGGACGCTTGAAACTGGGATTGAAACCCGCCCAACTTTGTTAGTCTTAGTATCATACCGCTCAGCCAACGAGCGAACCACGTCAGCCCGGGAATTATAAGGCATTATGTTGTAGCTTGCATTTGTTTACATTTTTGCCTTGCCGGAAAGAGTGCTCTATTCATTCGAAGAGCTTTGAATTATGGCTACCGTTAATTCCTTTGCCAGAGTGCTCAAAGGGTTGCATCATAGATACGAAGATCATTAAATAAGTTTCCAGACTTTTTTCGTATGGGCATTTTTATTGATAGAACTCAAATGAAACTCTGTTTCCCTTCGAAGTAATCTCCTCCGGCTGCAATGCGCTTGTTCTACCGTTCCAACAACTTCTGGAAGGCCCCATGGAAGTCCTCTTGTGTGAGCGTGTCAATGACCCTCCTCACCGCCTCTTTCACCGCCTCTTTCATCTCCTCAAATGTTTCATAACGATAGCCTCTAAGATTAGGGAATAAGCAAAAGTCACAGGGAGCAAGGTCTGGACTATAGGGACGGTGAGGAACTGTCTTGATGCCCATCTTGGTCAAATAGTCTGTGACAAGGATGGGGTTGTGGACTGGTGCATTGTCCTTGTGGAAATGCTTCTGACCCGATTTGAAGAGTGCTGGCCTTTTCCCACGGAATCTCTTCCTGTACTCCCTTAAAACCTCAACATAGTAAGCCTAACCCTATGGCCAATCAAGTCTGGTGTATTGACTTCCTTACTCCTCTCACACCTCTCATCATCCCTCACGGACTCCCTGCCTTCCTTGAATCTCTTATGCCACTCAAAAACCGATGCTCGATTCATGCAAGACGATCGAAAAGCAGTCTGAAGCATTCCATACGTTTCTGTGGCATTTTTTCCAAGTTTAGAACAAAATTTTATTGCTTATCGTTCTTCTAAAGTGTCCTGACGTCGAGATTGCATTTTTGAAATTCACCAGCTGTAACAATCAGGCTTTAGTAGGGTGTATTCCAAGTGCTGCAGTAGGTGTTCATTTGAAGCTGAAATCATAATTGGTCAGTCATCTCATAAGATGTATAGCAATAACATTGGGAATTTTCAATCGTCGACGACAATTTTAAATGGCTGTCCAAAAAAAGGTCTGGAAACCTATTGAATGCACCACGTAATTTCAATTTATTCTAAGCAACTTGTAAACACGCATTTCAAACATCCAATGTCGTAAACGCAGTCAGGAATTGTCTGATTAAAGAGTCCCTTCAACGGTTATTCTTATTTTAGTAGTGAAAGAGTGTAATTAAAATATTGTTAATAACATCACCTCTCTAAAGTAGAGGAGCTGAAAGTCCTGATTCGATCTGTAATGTTGCTGGTGTTTAAGAATAACAAAAATACAATAGAAACAGCAAAGAAAATTTCTCGTGTTTATGGCCAAAGTGTTACTACTGACCGTCAATTCATAACCGGTTTTCAAAATTTAGTACTGGCGATATGTCACAAAGAGATAAACCCAGACCAGGACACTCATCCAACCTCGATCAAAATACTTTAGCAGAAATTTTGGAATGCGGTCCGCACAGAAGAACCCCCAATATCCAAACTGCTGCCACTTGGGAGAGGGGAGCGAAAAAAAAAAAGTCTCGCACTCCTCTGAGAGAAACGTTGGGATTTTTAATGATAACGTATGGCAACAAGAACATAGGAAAAGATTTAGGGTGGTCCGATCTATCCCTATCTAACATATTCACCACACCTTGCACCAAGCGATTTCCATCTTTTTCGTTCTCTACACAAGGCTCTGAATGACAAAAGATTTTCTCGTTAACATTTGGTAAAAATGTTTGTGGAAAACTTGAGCTCGAAAACTGAATCATTTCATTTGAAAGGAACCAACAAGTTACCAGATAAATGGCAAGAGGCGATTGAAAATATTGGCGAATTTAATATTGATTGAAATTAATTAAAGTCATCAAGAATAAACGATATTTTACTTTAATGGAAATTATAACTCGGCCTAATATATTACTCGCTTTTGTAGAGATTGCAGCCCGAGTGAGTTGCAATCAAAATTAACATGAAGAAAAAAAGCTATTCAAAAATACAAGGGCGTGTCCTCGTGGTGTAATGGTTAAAGCGATGGACTGCGGAATCGTAGTAAGCGAGTTCGTACTCCAGTCGCGCTATTACGTTCACTTTCGGGGAAATACCCTTGGGAAATGTATGAACCCCCTTATCTTCCCAGCAATGGGTTAAATAGTACCACTACTGTTCTTCTAGGAGAATGGCTTTGGCATTAAATAACCTACAAAGATTGATATGCCATTAAACAAAGAAATCAATCAATCATCGAAATAAATTGATTTTTTTCTCCATAAATATATAGTAAAACATCAGGAAACTTTGATAAGTTTGAGGGTTTGATTTTTTTTTTTTTTTTTTTTTTTCCGTTAGATGTTGCCATATAAATTAAAGGGGATCGTGTACTCTACAATTGGATTGATACGTGTTCCAACGGTATTAATACGAGGGGCAATGCAAACAAAATCGTCTGGTATTTGAACTCTAGTGAGTGTACCATCGCTTCAATTACACAGCGAACACTTCCCTTATAAACTTGTGTGTGTGTGTGTGTGTGTGTGTATATATATATATATATATATATATATATATATATATGAGAGAGAGATTTTGTGGTACGTGCAGTATCAAAATATTGCTTTGAAAAGCGAGTGCATGGTATTAAAAACGTTTCAAAATCGTTAAACCAAATCAAATAAAAATACAATTTAAAATTAATACTAATGACAGTACTTCTAAGTTTATTTTTCGCACATCTTTTTTTTTTTTTTTTTTTTTGTCTGGGTTGTGTTTTTTTATTGTACTTCCTTAATAGATTTTTTTTCTGTCTCCTAAAAGATTTAGGGAGTGTCCTCGTAGTGTAATGGTTTGAGCATTGGACTGCGGAATTTTGAGTTCGAACTCCAGTCGTGCCATTTATTACGTTCCCTTTTGGACTAGTATTCTTGGGAGTGGTATGAACGCCCTGATACTCCCAGCTATGGGTTGAATAGCATTGCTGTTGTTCGTCAGGAAGGATGGCTTTGGCATTAAATAATACACGAAGGTTGATATGCCATTAAACAAAGAAACCAAACCAAACCTAAAAGTTTTGTTTTTTTTTCGTACAGGTTGTCCTCGGCCTCAGAAACGAAGATTTCTTGTGGATTTGATGAGCGAGTTGAAAGCTGAATTGAAAGCTGAAAAGAATTCAACAGAAAATGCGTAAGTGTTGACTAACAGATACATCACTTTTGATTTCCCTAAATTTTTCTTGAATAATTGTGAACACTTGGAGAGTTATGCATTATGGTCAATAAGTAATTTTAAAACATAAACAAAAAAAAAGAAAAATAAGGATAGACACAAAAAGTAAACTTACTCAATATAGCCACTTTTTTTTTATTCTTTAAATTTTTTAAATTTATCTTTGTTTTTTTATTTTTTTATTTTTTTCTTAATTTCCTTTTTCTAATTGATTTTATTTCTTTTTCTTTTTATTTCTTTTTTTATTTCTTGATTTCCTTTATTAATTTTTTTATTTATTTTTAATTTTTTACTATCTAATTTTTTCGATTATTGTATCAAAATTCCTTCGAAACAAATTCTTCAGACATTTTGTTCCATTCCTTCTCAAAAGCCGTCTTAAGTGAACCAATATTGGGAAGTCGCATTTTTGTTTTCTAAAACGCCCCGTTTAGCGTAATGAAGTGGGGGGGGGTAAAGTCTGAGCTTAAATTTTGTCTAATTGCTATTTTCTCAGTTTTGTCGTTGACTTTGAATTCATCTTCGTTCTTTCTTATTGATGTTGTGTGGTCCTCCTTGTCGAGAGCGGTAAAAGGTTTTTCGTTTTTCGTTATAGCGTCCACTCTCCTTTTTCCTTTGTATACAGTTGACAAAGAAACTTTGGCTTTGTTTCAGCGTTAAACAAGTCAGATTCTTTGTCGTTTCTTTTCTTGCTCACTTACAATTGGCTGAATTTTAATTTAAAAAAGTTCTTGAATAATCGAGCTAATCACTAAAATTTAGATTTATGCGATTTTTTTTGCAAAAGTTGGACTAATTAGACTGGAAAAATGTTTTAAAGTATTCCATATTTTTTAAATTAGTATAGATTACAATATTTTGATAGCACGTGAGGGTTAGATTCGGCTTCTTAATGTCCTTTTGTCGCCGTGGTCGTGAATGTGACGAACTCCGCTGAACAGTGAGAATCCGAGATCGCCTGATACTATTCCTGAATTACTCTAAGTTACTCTATAGTTTAAAGAACAGCTTTGAAATTCATTTTTTTATAGCTCACCTAACCTTAAGCATTAATATTAGTAACTTGAATCCATATAACTGTGTGATGACAAATCATTGTTAAATAGAAATAATTACTTGAAAGAATCATAAGAGGATTTTTTTTTGGAGGTGGGTACACTTAAGAAACAATACAAAGATATAATGTACAATGAACGCAATGTAGCAGCCTCTAATCGTACAATAACCCTAGAGCGGTTGACATGCCGTCAAAATTAATACCTTGATCTGCATTTGACACGGGTGATCGTCAAAATCTTCAAAGAATCCAAAGTTGAATAAAAAACCGTTCAAAAAACTAACATAAACAGGGAGTCTCCCTCTCTCTCTCTCTCTCTCTCTCTCTCTCTTTGTGTGAGAGTATGTAATTCTGAGGGATTGAAATTCTTTTTAATATCAGCATCTACAGTATCAAACGTCAATCATATGAACTGTCAGATTATCAAAATTTAGACTCCACTGCTTAAATGTGAAGGTCTGCCAGTGCCTTTCAGTATTGTTGAATGGCCGTCTTGTCTCTTCGGCCTGCGGTTAGTTCTTGCCCTTCCATCTTTCGTCGCTATCCCGACGCAGATCTATCATTTTTGTTGGCAGCTCCATCTTCTCTGCTGTGATAAATAACAGCGATAACATCTTGAGTGTGTGTACACTTTTTTTTTATTCACTTCAGACTTCTTCCGGAATTAGCTATTCGACCATAGATAGAAAGTAATACCTTCACTATTAGTTGGCTAACTGATTCAAAGTTAAAATCTATTTTCTAACTTTAAGAATTGTAGTCACCTGAGAACGCCCAGTAAGCTGGGATTGTAAGTTACGCTGACAGAATCTTTGCAGAGGGGTCAGAGCTCCTCCACCGCAACGAATGTCGTCAATATGACCCTAAATTATGTGATGGCAAGAGTCCTGGAGTTTTGTAGAATTTGGCATTGCTATTGCTTCCAGGTCCTCTGACCCAGGGTCGTATATTTGAAACTATTTAACTGTGCCCGAAACTATTTGGTTCCAAATTATGTGTATATAAATAAAATTTGTCAAAGGTTAATATGCGATAAAACATAACTAAAACCATGCTATCCCAAGAGAACCTTCGTTTTAAACTGCCTTTAAAGGTTACACATTGTCTCTACGGTTTTTCAGTCTGTTTAAATTTTTTTCGAAATACTTCATGCTAAACAAGATTCAGCCTGTTATTTAATAAACACGTCTTCATCGTAGTATTTTTTTTTGTACGTATGTTGTTTTTTTCTTTGTGTGTTTTTAAGATTAACCTAATTTAAGTACAAGACCACATTTCTGAAAGATCGAACTCATTATTCAACACTCATGGAACCACGGTACTAGCTTGCTGAAGATTATTATGTTGCTTGTAATAAAAAAAAAAAAGTCCGATATCTATTTGTGAGACAGCCTTTATGAATGTTAGGATGAGTCAAAAGTTTTGCAATATTTTGGTAGTACGAGCTAGTCTGTGGCGTATATGCCACGTAACCGAAGCAGTTGGAGCCATGGCAAGTACTTGCTGAGGTTGGTAGTATTGTGGTAGTTGGTGCACTGCTTCAGTGTGTATGATTTGAAAGCTGCACAGATGAACGTGAAACGTATTTCAATACGGAAACTTATTCTTTATGAGTTGAACTGGGCCATAACCCGGCGGAAGTGACCAAAATTATTCGTTGAGCGAAAGGCGAAGGCGCACTTGGAGAGATTACAATAACCAGATGGTACAAGAAATTTCGCCGCTCGGGTGGCAAGAACGACGACTATCATTCGAGGTTAGTTAAGCTTACAAAAACGTGAACTCCGAGGCTGTTCTTTAAACTCTAGAAGCAAATCCCTTAAGTAACTTAGAGAGAGTATCAGGTGATCTCGATTTCTTACTGTACAGAGTGGTTCGTCACATTCACGACCTCTGCGACGAAAAAATCCTGAGTTGCTAAATCGGGCCTTACATGCTACTAAAATATTGCAAAATTTACCAATTATTCCAAATTTATTTTAAAGAACTATTGTAGTGGATGGGTGAAAGATTATCGAAAATTCTAAAAGTTGATACTTAATCCAGTATAAATTATAAAAATTGATTGCTATTATTTGTATTTTTCTTTCTAGCGATAGTCAGCCGAGTGAAGATCTGTCGGGTGATGTCGAACCAAGTATCGTTGTTAAATGGAAAATGAATTCATTGGATGTCAATAAAAATGGCGTAAGTAATATAAGTAACTGGAGATGCAATCTGGATACCATTTGCTTTCGTAATTGTTTAATGGCATATCGATCTTCGAGGGTTACTTAATGCCAAAGCCATCCTTTGAAAGAATATTAATGATACTGTCTAAACCATAGCCAGAGTGTTCATGCCTTTCTTAAGGTTATTAGAAAGTAATTGTACGACTAGAGTTCCACCATGCTTACTACGATGTCCAGCGCGATAACCTTCTGTGAGAAGAAATTTCTTTTTTTTGGTGGGTGGGGGTCTCAAACTCACAACTTGCCAACTATTCATTTATAGCTCGTAACTGAACAAATTTCGTGATTATTTCCTGATTATTTCCTTAAAAGTTGGTAATTTGTCCTCTACCCAGACCATATTTCTCTCCAGAGAATGGTAGAATATACTTTAATCTGAAAAGTTGATACTGTGGTAGGTGCATAACATCATAGTAAGCAAGTTTGAACACCAGTCGCGCTATATTATGCCCACTTTGGATTAACACTCTTGGGAAAGGCATGGACACTGTTATCCCCCAATTCATGGGTAAAATAGTATCATTACTGTTCTTTTACAAGGATGACTTTGGCATTAAATAACCCTCGAAAGCTGATATGCCATAAAACCAAGAAACCATACCAAAAGCTGAAAATTAGAAATAATCCAATTTTACATAAATTTTTAAAAAAATTTTTTAATAAGGAATTTATTTATAAAACCGTTATGAAAATTTTTATCGGTTTACTTCAAAGAGTCGACGAACAGCAGGGCTGTAGCCTCGGTTTGGGTCCGACCTGACCTTCGGGTCATTTGACCTAGTGTCGAATCCTGTCTGGTGCGGGGAGGCAGACAAATATAATACCTATTGTGATGGAGGGATGATGGAAATAATACAAAGTTAACTCTCACGAGTAAATATGAGAATTTTTTTTTTTTTGTGTTTCATTAAATGAGAAAGGATCGATATGACAACACTGAGTGATGTGTTGTACTTGAAATAATAGACAACAATCACACAAAAAAAAGTTGTACGGTGTTGACGTAAGAAATAGCTTTACCAATTCACATTGATACTGGAAATTTGTCCCTCCGGGTGCCAGACACAAATAGAAAATGGTCGTGTGCTGGTAGATATTTAAAATCAGCAATTATATCAGCTATTCCTTTTGAATGAATTTTACTTTTTATTTTCTGTTTTAATAATATTCAGAGTTAAACTGTGATTTCCCCCCCCCCGGACAAGAATAAAATTTGTCACCCTACATATTTTCTTTGTATACATCACTTACTGTCATGTGCGTGGGGTCTCCGTGGCGTAAGGGCTCACCTGCTGGACGTAGACATCATAGAAAGCCGGTTGAAAATTCGATCAAGATATTGCGCTGATTTGTGGACTAATATGGCTTCCACCTAAGTTGATATGCTATTTACAAAAAAACATCTTTTCTATGACATGATTTTTTTCACCTGGATAAGAAAACCAATAGCAGTCTCAAATAAATAATACCCTCACGATATGTCCTGCTGTAATCATGTCGTGCCGCCAGCACGGATATCCCTGACCCTCTCTCGCCACTCCTCCGTATCGTTCATCGCTTCTGGTAGGTCCTCTAGGCAACATCCCGTATTCTCACAGAGCTGCAGTATGTAGGTTTGAACCGGTCTCCCTGCCCTTGCTTGGCAATGTGAGGGGGTTCATAGGAGAACATCACTTATGAGCTCATCCCCGCTTCTACAGTAGTGTCCTGCATGTCTGGTTCTTCTAACTTGGATAGTTTTCGTGATGGGAGGTAGGTGGCCGTACAGCTGTTGCTTTGTGGGGTGTTGCCTCCAGGACTTGTTCAAAATTGCTCCCAGCATTCTTGTATAGTTACCATATAGCATCCATATAGCAGTATCGACACGTAGTGCATCCATATAGCAGTATCGACACGACCGCTGCTTGGAAGAAACTGCGTTTCATTTTATCAATCCTTTTTGAGGTTGAGGGCTTTGTTTTCGAACCACTAAAAAGGATAATTTCATGATAGCATTTTACAGGAAAAAAAATTTTAGCTACGTTTTATCACTAAGTTATACGTACATTGCAATCGACTTTTTCCTTCATTCTTTCTAGTATTTGGAGCGCAAAGAACTGACTAAATTCAAGCAGGATCTCAGAAGACGAAAAAAGAAATCAAGAAAATGTGGGCGAAACTTTTTACGATATTGTGATGAAGATAAAAACAAGAAAATCTCGCTTGAAGAATTTAATGATTGTATGGGAATAAATCGTGAGTACCTAAAACAATCTCGTCAGGTATATTGTGTGTACGTGTGCGCACACATAGATGCAGATTAATGTGTGTTTATGTATATCAAGGTGTCTATACGTATGTGTGTGTGTGTGTGTGTGTGTGTGTGTGTGTATAGAGTGGTCGCCAATAGTCTGGGAGACCGGGGTTCAATCCCAGATAGTCATACCAAAGACTTTTAATAAAAATGGTACTTGATACCTCCTTGCTTAACACTCAGTATTATAAGGTATGTCTCAAGGGTAAAGTGGAGCAATCCAGGGAAAGGAGTAGCGCCCTCCCGTACACCTCGGTGTAGTAGCTATTAAAAAGGGAGCCTTCGGGTCACCCTCGACTAAAGTCGCCAACTTTAATTTTACTTAATTACATACAAAAGTGAGTGTGAGTGTGAATATATATATATATATATATATATATATATATATATATATATATACACACACTTATCTATATGTAAATAAACATACAAAGTGTGTACATGTGTATTAATATGAA
>CAUZXS010000679.1:2500-10000 GCA_963585895.1 Sepioteuthis lessoniana
TAAGCAAGGAGGTATCAAGTACCACTTTTGAGTTTTTGGTATGACTCGAGCTGAGATTGAATCCCAGTCTCCCGGGTCATCGGCGAACACTACCACTAAGCCAATCTCCTGTTAGGGGTAAATAGTTGAGCAAACAGAACTCTTTAATCTTGATTAAGCAAGTGATATCGGAGAAGAAAACTGTAAATTCATACCTGTTAAACTCTGTTAAAAAATTGAACTTAAGTCACATCCTGCTCGCGTAAAGGGGCTGGTAAATGCTTATATACTAGGGACATTCGCGAGGTTTTAAGCCACACCCAGATGTTAGATTTGTCATACATCTCTTACCTTTGTATGGGTCACAAGGGCTCAAAAATTAAGACAGAAATCTGCATTGGTTTTATCAGTTATAAAAGAAGTATCAATGTTTTGGTTCAACAAAATAATTTTAGTTAAATATTTTCTATCTGGTAAATCGTACAACTTTTTGAACGGCTCTCGTACACACACACACATATATATACACACACATACAAACATATATATATATATATATATATATATATATATAATTGTGCAAGTAAAAATCATGTTATGCTTTTTTTAATTGTACCCATTGTTTTTTGGCGCTATTTACCGTTGACATATTGATATTAAAATTTCTATTATTCACTGGTAATTCTAGTCACTGATATTTATTTAGGTATTTATACGATGATAGCTATATATATATATATATATATATATATATATATATATATATATATATATATATAAACAAAATCATGTACAAATATACACAGCAAGACAGATACACATCAAATCGATTGTCTACGTTTCATATATGTATAGCATTTCATCGACACTCACTTTTTTACCTACATACGTTTACATTTACATGAATTGATGTAAATGTATTTAATATACATTTGTTTAAGTATATTCAAATGTTTGTATACATGTATTTGAGTACATATTTCTAGGTATGCATATATTTGTATATATGATTATGCATAAATATGTTGTAATTTACAGATCGAGTTGAACTTCTATGCATATATATATATATATATATATAATGAACTCTCCAATCGACTACCACATGTAAGGGGCGAACAGTTCTTTTTTAGTTTTAGATATTAGCTGTCAGACTACTTACACAGATGATTTATTTTTGTGGGAAGGTTTTTGTACAACCAGCCACACTTATTGGATAAGCTGTGAAAAGAAGATTGGTGTACCAATTGTGCTACACATGCTTCCGAACAACGCTCCTCAGGTTTTGAATTCTAAGTTTTTGCATCTCATTGGCTGGTTGCCTTACCGATGTTAAAGAGCACAGTCTGTCCTACTATTTGATTCATAGTTCAGGCAAGGAGAAAACAGATATATCCATGCTTTCCCAAAGGGTCAAAGGTCGAACGTAAAACGTAAGTTGCGTCGTCCAGCGCGCATGGGCGTGATTATATATATATACATATATATATATATATATATATATATATATATATATGTTTGTTTATTTACATATAAATAGAATATGCATATACGTAAATAATATACATGTTTTTATATATATTTATGCGTATATATATATATATATATATATATATATATATATATATTATTGTGTATTTTGACAGCAGGTCATTGTTTAAACAGCTTTTGTTATAGACCACGGGGGTATTTTTCGTATGATCTTTCATGTTTAGACATTCAAATTTTCTTGTTTCTTTTCGTATGTTGAGATCCAAATGGTTGAGAAAGTGTCCAATATTCATAAGTTTGTAAATTTATATAAATAAATTTACAAACTTATGTGCTTTATACGAGCTATATATGGAAATTTATACATTACGTATTAGTCCAGGTTAAGAAAAAGGGTAAGGGCAACTCGAAGCTGAACTATTTTAAATCTCATTTTTCCGATGCAGGTATCATAGGGGAACCAGAAAAGTTTTGTAAAACGTATCAGAGCCTGGCTTAGTTTAGGTTCGACTTCGGGTTACCCTTACAATGATTTTAATAAGGGCTATATGTTTTTTTTACCAACTTCACACACACACACACACACACACACACACGTGTGTATAGAGGATGTAGCAGCTAAAGTGCTAGACGCCGACATCGTAGTAAGCGAGTTCGAACTTCGGTCGTGCTATTAACTTTATTTTTGGACTAATGCATTTGGGGAAGCTATGAACTCCCTCCTGCACACCTGCTTGCTATTGGTTAAATAATACCACTATTATTTCTTCTACTTGAAAACATTCGGTATTAACTAAGCCACGAAGGTCGCCCTCGACTATGGTTGTCAACTTTACTTATTTCTGGTTAATAATAATCATTTGTTTACATAAAGTCATCAGGTTTCAAGTAACTAATAGGAGAAACATTAGCCCCAAACCTGTTTATCATCTGCCTAGACTACGTGCTTAGAACGTCTATTGATAAAATGAAAGGTAACAGTTTCAAGCTGACAAAGGAAAGAATCAGAAGAAACCCCGCACAAACAATTACGGATGCGGACATCGCCGATGAAATAGCGCTTCTGGCAAATACACCCGCCAAGCCGAAACCCTGCTACATAGTCTGGAACGAGCAGCTGCTAGCAGAGGCTTCCATGACAAGACGGAATACATGTGCTTTAATCAAAGAGGCAACATCTCCACACTAAATGGTAGTTCTCTGAAACTAGTGGACAAGTTCACCAACCTAGGAAGCAGTGTCTCATCAACTGAGACACGCCACTAGCAGAAGCATGGACAGCTAATTATAGGCTATCGGTCATATGGAAGTCAGACCTGATCGATAAAATAAAACGCAGTTTTTTGAAAGCCGCGGTCGCGTGAATACTGCTATATGGGTGCACTACATGGGCACTAATTAAACGTATGGAGAAAAAGCTTGACGGTTATTACACAAGAATGCTGCCAGTAATATTGAACAAGTCTTGAAGGCAACACCCCACAAAGCTGCAGCTGTACGGCTACCTACCACCCATAACGAAAACTATCAAAGTTAGACGAACCAGACATGTGAGGCACTGCTGAAGAAGTGGGGAAGAACTCATAAGCGACATACTCCTGTGAACCCCTTCACAGGGAAAGACAGGACAACCAGCTAGAACCTATATACAACAGCTCTGTGTCGATACAGGGTGTTGCCTTGAAGACCCGCTGGAAGCGATGGACGATAGAGACGGGTGGCGAGAAAAGGTCAGAGAGATCCGTGCTGGCTGCGTGACATGATGATGATGATGATGATGATGATGATTATTATTAATCCTTAGTAAACAAGTATAGCTTCAAGTAACTTTTCTTAATACGAACAATTTACAGTTAATGTCATCAAGTATTCCCATCGAATACTTATTACTATCAAATAGTTCTATTTGATCCATAGATGGATCCATAGATGGAATCCTAGCAGGTACAATGACTTCGGGTCAGAATGGACCTGGGAATAAAGGCAAAGAAAGGTACTCAACAGTCCCCAGATCATGTGAACTGAAGCCTCACCATCAGATTCACTTTAGTGTCATACCCCGGACATCTTTTTTCTTTTGGAGTGGAGCGTCTTACCCCTCTGAAGAGATACAATCATCGTATTCTAAGTCCCGATGACAGGGTGGTCAAGTAGTATGGGCTTTGATCTGATAGAGGAGGGTGGGTATGCGATCATAAACCATCATGATACAGTTATTTAAATCGTTGACCTGCACATATTTGCACAATATGTGAGTGGCGTTAGGCAACTCAAGAGGTGCAACTGTTAGCAAGCTAGACTATCAAATCTTAACGAGTGAGTTCGTGTTTTACTGGTTTCCCATTCATTCGGCCTTGTGTCCCTTCTAAGCAAAATGCTTAGTAAATTATTATTTCAGTGGAGTTAAAAATGAGAACATTGTGCCATGTGTTATTTATGTATTAGTTCCCATATAAATTACTAGTGTTCGCCAATGGTTCGGGAGACCTGGGTTCAATCCCAGTTCGCGTCATACCAAAGACTTTAAAAATGGTACTTGATACCTCCTTGCTTAACACTCAGCAATAGAAGGTACGTATCAAGGGTAAAGTGGAGCAATCCAGGGAAAGGAGTAGTACCTTCCCTTACACATCGGTGTAGTAGCTATCGAAAAGGGAGCCTTCTGGTCGCCCTCGACTACGGTCGCCAACTTTTACTTACGTTACATCTCTAAATCAGGGATTCTCAAAATCTTTACTAGTTACTAGTTAACATTTGTAAACTCCTTTAACAGAACAAAAATCGCTGGAGTGTCGTCGAGTTGCCTGATATTGAACCCCAAGCGAGATGCCTGATTGGTTGTGATGGCCACTGGAGTTTACCATTGAAAACATACGATTCATTTAAATGAACCCACGAAAAGATCGAGATATTTTCGACCTCTTTTACGATTCACGAAAGAAAAACCTTTTTCGACCTCTTTTACGATTCACGAAAGAAAAACATTTGAAAACATTATTTTAAACGAACTATTTTATAAAAATACAGAATTCTCAAATATCTCTTTTAATGAGATTACTTTAGAAAAAAAAAAAGATTTCTTATCAAGAAGGATTAAAAAAATATATTTAAAAAAGAAAAATAATGAAAAATAAAACAAAATAGGCTTCTGAGTTGGACATGAAATACCCGAAGAAGGTCGATAGACGCATCGGCCGAAATGTGAATATGATAATAAAAATGAAGACAATATTCCGAGTACTCTAAATGATAAAAAACTATCAAGCTTCATCTTAGAAATTTAAGCAAATGAAAAAGTAAAATAAAAATACAGTAGTAATTTACAAAGTTCTTTGCTTCGATGTGGCACAAGGCCGAATGAATGGGGCGCCGAATGAGACTCGAACTCACTCGTGTAGGTTTGCTAGTCTAGCTTGCTAACCGTTACACCACCAGAGGTGCCCTAAAAATAAAAATACAGTAGCAGAAAATTTAATCCTTTTCAATGGTAACATATTTTTGGTTTAGTTTATTTGTTTAATGGCATATCAACCTTTATGAATAAATTTTAATGAATAAAATTAAAACCAAATTTTGATATAACGATAAGGAGTTTATCGTTATATCAAAATTTGGTTTTAATTTTATTCTGTGACTAAAAAGATTCGGATATTTACATGTTAAGTCACTTCTAGTATTGCCAGGTGTTTCTTGGTGTGAATGTTGTATAATTCTATTTTCAATTTTTTATAAATTTTTCTCTATTAGGTAAAAAATTTAATCTTGGAACCAAAAGTATTTAAATAATCAACTCATCTCAACTTGACATCCAATAAAAGTAAGTTACTTATGTTTTGCAATTTAGTAATCAATTAATTTATTTGGTGGTGAATGGAAATTAAATTTGGGTGTCGAGTAAAAACTTTAAGAAGCTCTTCTTTAACTAACCAATGCTGTTATTTTCACAGATGACTGTATTTTGGAGTTTTTCATATATAGTTCGGCTTCACGGGCTTAGCCTACATTTTATATTATAATTTACATTACTGTGGTTGTCTTGCTTTTCTCTGGCTTATTTTCTTACGTTTTTGCAATATTGTGTTTTCATTTTACGCTGAGATTATTTCTGGTATTAAATTATAACTTTGTTTTTAATTATAATCATAATTCTAATAATTTCTGTTAGTTGCTGATTTTATTCATCTAAAATATTGCTAAGAATTCCAATTGTAATTAAACTCTTACAACCGGATACCGACACTTAAAGACACTTTACAAATAATTACGTATTGCTACTCTTGTGAATAAGCAGTTCTCAATTCACTTTTTGTGAACAGACTGAATTGTTCCTTTTAGTTTCAGCATCTATGTAAAGTTTCGGTGAATCGATAATATATTGATTATTATTCATTGTGGCTGTTTCGTTACATATATATTGTTAGTTTTCTTTATTTAATCATCTTCTTTAACTCCTTGCAAGTTTTGCATACCATTAACTGGAGTATGAGTGACTGCAAGCCTTTTCAAGATTCTTCTAAGTATTCAAGCAGATTATGATAATGCCGTGATTTGGATGATCTCAATTCTTCCTCTGATCTTTAATTCCCCCAATCTCTTTTCCTCGCCTTTGGTATTGGAATCACCGTCATTTTCGTGCTCCACTATTTTTTCAGTTCTCAATTGAGATCAAAATGTTTGTTTATTTTTTCAGTTTCTTTTATTTTGCCACTTTGATCCTCTGGAACGGCAAAATCCACCAGTTGACAAATATTTTTCTTCTGGTTAATTAACACTTGGTCTGGCCTGGCTGGGAATCGGTGATCCATTTGTATCTCAAGTCCAAGAGAATCTTATTCGTCTCATTTTCTAAAATAGATTCTGGTTTGTGCATATACCATTTGTCAGCATGATCAAATTTTTATCTCTTGCACAATTCCCAGTGGATCACTTTTTATTTATTTATTTATTATTCACACCTTTTCGGGTTTTTCACTCTAGCGTTTCCCGTTAGAAAGGGGCTGGGCTGAGTTTATTGCTCGGTGCTTCAGGCGCTCCTGAAAAGGAACGCTGAGGGAACTGATCCTTTTTGTGATGGCCACTCATGAGTCTCGATTCGTGCATGGCCCTCCTCGATGAAATGATTTTATGTCAATTCTAAATTGGTGAGAAGTCGGAAAATCCCAACTTGAAACCATATAACTAGGTGCATTTTATTTGCATAGAGAGTAGTTACTTGAAACTATATTTGTTCGCAAGTGATTATTAAATCGGAATCGTTACTTGAAACCAATCTCTTGTTAAAAAACAAAAGACCCCCCACCAAAAAAACAAAAAAAAAAACATTTTTGAATTGAATAGCCCAACTCGGGATCACATGCTTTAAAACAAACAAACATTATTATAATTTATAGTCTTAGCGAGTTTTTCCCACAAGTTTTATCTGATATTTTTCACTGAATTCTTAGTCACTACAAGTGTCACTCAGGTCTTCAGGACTCTTCTGAGTATTATAGCTGATTTAAACGGTGCTGTGGTCTGAATGGTTTCGATTCTTCCTCTGATCTCCATTTTTCCCAGTCATTATTATTATGATACTTCTTGGAAGTTTTCACATTAGCATTAGCTGGGTTTTTTTCATTTGAATATGAGTGACAGCAATTTTCTTAAGTCTTCAGAACTCTTCTCAGTATTCTGGCTGACCTCAACAATGCAGTAATCTGGATGAACTTATCTCTTCCTCAGATTTCCAATCACTTAAGTCCCCTTTGCAATCTCCCAAGTCCCCTTTGCAATCCTTCGGGGACCATTCCGAGCGCACAGCTTCGGGGATCATTCTGAGCGCATCAGCTTTACAATCATGTTCCACAGTTTTTAGATCTCTGACAAGGTCCAAATATTTATCTATCTTTTTCTTTTCTTTTTTTTATTTTCACCCTGTGGTCCGCAAAATCCAATTGATGGCAAATTATTTTTTGTTATAATTATAATTAGTTGTTGTTGTTGTTGTTGTTGTTGTTGTTGTTGTTGTTGTTGTCCCTTCTTCTTCTTCTT
>CAUZXS010000679.1:12500-107500 GCA_963585895.1 Sepioteuthis lessoniana
GTATGTATGTGTGTGCACACGCGTCTGTGTAAGCACGCACTAAAACCTTATTGACACAAATTGTAAATGTGTGAACAGTTTGTTTTAAAAGAAAAAAGAAAAAGATTATAATACTCTCTTCACATCTATCTATCTATCTATCTATCAAGGGCTGGGATCTGTATTCGTATGTACATGTCGACTTATAACTCAGATGTCACTGAGCATTATAATCACGCATACATTTTAATATATTTATAAGAAAGCAAAGTACAAAATTTGCTGTTTGATTTTTACTGAATAAATTATATAATTCAATAATTAAAAGTCACTCTATTTGTGGAACTCTTTACTGTTCTTCATGAGTTAGTACAAAAAAGCACGAGCAATTTTTCTTAAGGACCATGTTTAAATATCACACAGCTTCCATGGACGAAATTTGAATTTAACGCTTTTTTGAAAATTGTTTTTTTTTTTTTTTGATAAAATTCTAATTGTAATAAAAAATAAACTTTCGATAATTAAAAAAGAAGAACATGAAAAATGTTTCAAACTTATAAGTACGAAATGTAAACCAAAAAATATTGTAAAACGAAAAATTCAACATTTTTAATCGTTACTTTCTTTCATTGTAAGGACTCATTTTTAATTCTAAACTTCTTTTTATTGTACTTACATATAATGTAACTGATTTTTAAACAAACACTTTTCATATTGATTTGAACAAAATATATTAATTTTTAATCAGTATAACTTAAAAAAGAAAAAAAGTTTTTTTAAAGAATAAACAAATACTTTTCATTTGAATTAAAACACAAAATTTTCCGTCTAATAATGACACTTTTAATGCATAGCTTCTTTTTATTATTACATTTTTTATAGGTAAAAAAAAAGACATTTTATAGAGTAAAAAAAAAAAGATTAAGAATACATTTTTTATCACTGTAACTCAACAGGCAATTAAGTACTAAATTAAATTTTTTGTCAAATTTTTAGAAATTTTCTAGAAAAACATAAAATTATAAAAATGTTTCAAACCATTAACATGTGTAGTATTGTATTTTAAAAAATAAATATTTTAAATGTGAACAAAAAAAGTTTCTAAAATAAAAAGAAAATTGTAATACGTGAATTTTTAGGTTGTTTTGTTAGATTTTAAGAAAGTAAATAAAAATTTGAAGTAAAAATATGAAGCTTTGTCGAAAATTTTGAACTAAAAAAATCTTTCTGTTACTGAGCATTAATTGTAAAAAATAAAAATAAAAATATTGGAGACATTTCGTAATAAAAGGAAAAAATCTTGAAAATGTTATAAACCTTTCACCAATATAGGATCACATATTTTTATATAATATTTTAAATGTACTCTTATAAAGAAAAATATTTGATAAAATACAATAATATTTTTCATTTAAATTGATAGGTGAAATCTTTCAACAACAAATTAGGACAGATTTTTTTATTCTGAGCTTACTTGTCTCCTCCACTTTTCTATCTTGCTCGCTGGTGTTTCAAAAATCTTTTTAGTCCGGTTATGGACCAGGTACTTCAGCTTATATATATATATATATATATATATATATATATAAGAGCATCCCGAAAAATTCTCGACCCGACCAAGAAAAGATATGCCATGTAGAATACAATGTATATTTAGCAGTTCGAAGTAATTCCCTTCTTCGAGCTGTTAAATATACATTCTAATCTACATGACATATCTTTTTTCCTCTTAAAAATACGATAAAAACTTAGTAGAACTCTCTTATATATATATATATAAACATATATATGTATACACATATATGTATATATATATATATCGTTAGATATAAATAATCTTATATATATATATATATATATATATATATATATATAATGTACTTTGCTATATTTGTAAATAAAGAGTGGTATCTCCGTGGCGTTGATGCTAACGTGCTAGAGTACGATATTGTTGTAAGCAAGTTCGAATTCCAGTCGCACTATTACGTTCACTTTCGGACGAATGCTATTTGAAAAGGTATGAACTCACTTATACCTAAATCTATAAGTTTAATAGTGTTGTACACTGACCATGAAGAGACAACAACTCTTTTGTATAAAAATATAATCTGCTTCTTTTCTTTTTATTACAAAATGTTCGAAATAGAGGAATGAAGGAGAGGGTCGAAGATGGCTGATGTTGCGATTTTCCTGTAAAAAACCTCTTTGCCTTTCTGTTTCATTCTCCTTTCGCGAGATTGGTACAGGACCAACTGAAAACATTTAATCACCTCCGCTTCTTCTTGATTCACCTTTCCGGAGGGTGGTACAGAGCCAACTCGAAACATCTAATCATCTCATCTTGTATATGTTTTTCAGCTTCAGGGCCTTCTCAATGTATCCTTCTTTTTTCTTTCGGTATTTGTGAGTATAATTCTTCACGTTTCTCTACTTTCACGAGTCTGTTTCTTCACGTTTCTCTACTTTTATGAGCCTATTCACACTTTTCAGTTTTCGTGCGTTTCGTACTGCTTAGATCTTTTTCCACCTCTCAACCCTAAGTCATCTGCCATAAGGCCAGCGCTCAGTGTGGTGTGACAACGTCTAGTGACTCTTCTGTCGGCTCCTTCATTCTCGCCTTTGTTCGAAAATCTTCAGTGGTTATATAATTTTCCGGACGTCTGTGTGTTATATTTTGACTTTCGACCCGGCCCCAAAAAATGCTATTCCAAGGTGATGCACCGGAAGGAAGTGACACATTCCAATGGCCAGTAACCGAAAGAGACCGCGTGGGCGGATTAAGGCTTATAATATGGGACAAGGTGAAGGTCCCACTGTGCCAATACAGACTGATGCACCGGAAGAGAGTGACCTCTGAACTGCATGACAGTTATTTCCGCTTGATGACGATTAAACATTCGATTTCAAAGATCGAGTGGGCGTCGAACGATTATATAATTGAGTTGAGTTCGACGAGACAGAGCAGTTGCCAGTAGAATTCCAGACAGCTAGAGACCAGATGTGGTAGGGAAAGCCACACCCAACCGAGGGGGCCCTCGGAAACCCCGAAGGAGTTTGGGGTCCAGAGAAGATGCTGATAAGATGCAATAAAGAAAGCCAGCATCCAGCAGTGGGCCCTAGGCCTCCAGTTGAACAGCACTAAAGAACAAGAAAGACATAACAGTGGGGTCAAAATATTACAGTTTATATTCGATCTCAAGCTCCCTCTCACATGCAACCCTTGAACAACCCTTTCGAACCCTTGCAATAAAGTGAGAGGTAAATATATTTGTAAAGAAGTCTTCATGCGTCTTTATCCTTCCTGCGTCGTTTATCATTGCGTCGGTATGTATCCAGTATATATATGTATATTTCTGCATGAATCAGCAGATGACAATATAACACATGCAATTTTTGTGGTCACACTTCTTTCAGGCATGTCATTCACGCAATTCCCGTGGCATTTCCGCCTTGTTTTACTGGTTGGTTGGCTGGTTGGTTGTTTTTTTTTTAAAATTCAGTTTAGTATAAGTATAGTTTTTTCTTTACACTCGGTTAAATGTCAAAACAGTTCTATTTCGAACAATTCAATTTAGCATAAGTATGCAGTTTAGTTCTATTTGACCCATAGATAGGATCCTATCAGGTGCTCTCACTCCGGGCCACAGTGGGCCTGGGAGCGATGGCAATGAAGAGGTACTCTGCATTCCCCAAAGCTCCAGAATTACTGGAACCTCACCATCAGATTATTTAATGTCATATCTATGACATTCGTTGGGGGAGTCTTAACCTTCTGCAGAGATGCAGTCAGTGTATTCTGCAGCCCCAGCCGACTGGACCACAGGACACTCGTTGAGGGGATTCTTACCCCTTTGCAGAGATGCAGTCGGTGTATTTTAGAGCCCCAGCCGAATGAGCCACAGGACACTCGTTGAGGGGAGTTTTACCCCTCTGCAGATATGCAGTTGGTGTATGCTGCAGCCCCAACTGACTGGAATAATGTTTTGTTTACATTAAGACACGGTGCACATCTTGTTTCACTACCCATATTACTTACGCGGCCTATTAAAGGCATCTTCCTCACGCTATTCAACAATATTACCACAACTGTTCTTCAGCAAGGATGGAATTAAATAACCCGGGAATGTTGATATGCCATTAAATAAATAAAGCAAATCTAAATAAAGAGAGCTCGATATCTGTGGAGGATTGTAGTTTTTTTTCAACTCACGAGAACTGCGTGGAACTTATAGTAATACGGCAGCCAAAGAAAGGGATTAGTAGACCTCGCTTGTTTTAAGTTTTACTTTGCTCTACCAACCAGCGTTGAGCACTTCTTTTGATTTTTTTGGCGCTCGTTTTCTTTAAAAAAAAAACTTGTTCACTTTTAAATATGTATATGTGTGTACGCATATGTGAGTATGTGTGTATATATGTGTGTGTGTGTGTGTAAGTGTTATTCATAGTATGAGTTTGTTTATTGATGAATAATCTACCAACGGTAAACGTTTCGATTTTTTTTTATTAAAACATCTTCAGGGCAATGTAAATATGTGATCTTGTAACTTATGAATTGTATTCAATGTTAAAATGAAACGAAAAAAGTAAGAATACTCTTAGCGTTCTATTACCGTTTGTAGCGTTCAAATCTAAGCGTCGTAATTAGCGTTCGTAATCTATTTTAAATTGTAATGAATTTGCTATGGATTTTAAGGATATTTAGAAACTTTGTAAGAAATTGAATTTTTTTTTTTTTTTTTGCTGTCTGTAAGTTAAGAAGAATTAAGATCAGATGTATAATCGAAAACCATTAAAAAGTGCGTATATATATAGATAATTATTTATATTTAATTATAATAAGTGAAATCTAATTTAAATATGGTATCACGTAACATTTTAACATTAATTTGATTAAGTAAGGAGATAAGTTGGAAAAAAACTCGGTTATTTCTTCCAAAAGAAAAAAGGCCTGCTGAGCAGTATAAAACCGAAAAGAAAAGGATTTCTTGCCTTCTTAATGTTTGTTTCATTACTTAAGGTTTCATGAATTAAAATTGATGAGTTTTTTCTGATAATTATAGTCTTCATAAATAAGTTTTGGGTTTGATGATTACTGGGCGCCCAATACTAGTGATCTTGTGCCCTAACTAAGTAATGCTTTATAAATAATTATTTAAACCCGTAAATAACGACCAAAATGTTGTGCAATGGTTAACAAGTCGATATATATATATATATATATATATATATATATATATATGTGTGTGTGTGTGTGTGTGTGTGTGTGATTAAACCGTGAAGACACATTTTGTCTATATAATTTTGTTAAGATCCTTCAAAGCTTCCTGGTTGGGTGTCTTCTTGGTGTAATGGTTAAAATACTGGAGTGATGAATCATGATAAACGAGTTCAAACTCAGGCTACACTTTTACGTTCACTTTCGGGAAAATACCCTTGGGAAAGGTATGAATCCCCCCCCATATCCACCTCTTTATGGTGTTAAATATTACTCCTATGGTTCTGCTGCAAGAGTTGTTTTGGCATTAAATGACCTATGAAGGTTGATATGCCATTAAACAAAGAAACCAAACCATCAAGTTTCTTGATGTCTTGAATGGATTTTGAAAATAGTGACAAAGTTTTGAAATGCCTTTAGTCTTTTTTTAAAAAATATTCTAGTTTTCTTGATAATATTCTATTTCCGTTAATAGCTTTCTCTTTTTAAATTCGTTCGATATCATCAGCGTCTCAGTTTTATCCATCTTTGCGTAATGTTATAAAAAACCTTAAAAACTCTTTAAAAATGCTCTCTACTCATTAAAATAACCCTTAGTGATAGCCATGAAAGGTCCGAAAGCGCTCGGGACATTTTTGGCAAATTCATCCACCAATTCCAGCCAGAAAACAAGACACTTATCTGGAAACTTGAAAGGATCTTAATAAAATTAAATAGACAAGTAAGTTGTAAAGTTATATCGCTTGATAGTTCCATTTGTTTTATCTCATTGCCTTACTCAGTCACATGATACTTTTTGAAATATAAACGCTGATTTATTGATTAAACGGTTGCCCCTATTTTCTCTGTACAGAGCCAGAAGTATTCTACCTAGGTTTTACCTACCGGATCATCAGGATAATTCTGAAACTATTGAATTTTTTTATTGTATTTTTATTGAATTTTTTTCAGATATTATTTTGTGTAAAAGTTTGTTTTTTTTTTATTTACAAATTGTGTCATCTGTGTATTTTAACAGAATGTGTATTTGTCAGAAATATAGAATAGGTTTGAAGATAAAAATAATATATATATATATATATGTAGAGAGAGAGAGAGAGAGAGAGAGAGAGAGAGAAAGTACTGTGCAAATGCTTTTGGCCATATTAAACTATTGTAAATTTCTACCAATTGCCAACTTATTGGTAGATGTTTTGCGTTTTTCGCAGATGAAACATTGGCCCACTCGGAGTTATTTCCATGCTTAATTATTATATTTTGTTGTTGGGGTTCCAAATAAGAGAAAAGATGTGTGTATATATACATATATATATATATATATATATATATATATATGTGTGTGTGTGTGTACTAAGTGTCGTACCTTTTTTTCAAGATAATGTTTCAATTTGCTATCATACAAAAAAGTCCCTGATTGATTACGATTCTAGACTTTAGTATATTAATATCCCCGTTTCCCTAATAGAATGCCAGTGATGTTGTATGAAAATTAACATCATTACTATATATTTGTGTGTCTATGTGTGGGTGTTTATACAAACGTCAACCTAAAACAATTTGCTCGGAATTTCTTTCTTCATAACTTTTTAAAGGCAACTAAAATGCCTAAACATCGAACATTCATTGCAAATTGCACCCTTTCATATACATATATATATATATATATATATATATATATATATTTATATCGGGGAGAGCTAAGGAGTAAATCTTTATTGAAGCTAAGCATGTGAACTACCTTGACCTCAAAAAGTGTTTTAAAACATTTAGGATTGGTCTGGGATATTGATTAGGAATGTTTATTACACCTAGAAAGCAAATAAAAATGGTATCCACAGGGGCGCTGCCTCTTCCTCCTCTTCCACCTCCACTTCCCCCCTCTTCCCCCCAACAAAGTCTCCTAGAACCCTTTGAAATGAAATTTATATATACATATATATATATATATATATATATATATATATTACATGAGTAATTTTCATCTCTATTTGAAGAGAAAGTAAAATATATTCTTTAAAGTCTGTTGTAGTTCCGGAAAGCATCTGAGCAGATATGTTTTGGAGGTTTTAACGTTTGCAGAGCCTTTTTTAGCAACTTCGACAGAAAGCTTTAGATGATGCAACCTATGTAAGACGGTTTGGAAACTCGTTGATATGGCCGGCCTGATATAGTAGAACATCGATAAACGTGGGAACCAAATTATGACTGCGTGTTTGTCCTCTTATTTCGTCCCTCGGGATCAAGTGACTGCCGGTTGAGTCCTCTGCAACGCTACGCAGGTTATTATCAGTGTCGCAGGACACTCGTTGTTGGGGGTTTTATTCTTTTGCGGCGAAGTAGTCGTTATATTCTTCTGTCCCTGCCGACTGGGCAACTTTTCCTACTACACAATCGCTTTATCACATGGCAATGTTCATAGCGCGTAGTTCCTTCCTTCACGGATTTCCTCCTGTTACATCGGTCTAAAGCGATGCTCTCCTGCTCCCTCATTGTGATGTTGGATTTTTCTGAACTGTGTTATATATTGACCTTCGACCCGGCCAAACATGCCATTCCAAAGACGCGGAAGTTGCATATTTCATTGGCATAGGCGGGCTTGGCTGACAATATGGGACAAGGTAAAATCCCACGGTACAGTCAGACTGATGCACCGGAAGAGAGTGACCTGTGAACTGCATGACAGTTATTTCCGCTCGATGACAATCAAACATGCCATTCCAAGGACAGCGGAAGTGACACATCCCGATGGCCAGTTATGGGGAGATAATGAGTGGGCGATTGAACTATTATATACCTCGGTGAAGACAGGAAGTCAGTTAGTTTGGAGACCAGTTAGTTTTGGAGACCAGAAGTTGGAGACAAGATGTGGTAAAGAAAGCCAGCACTCAGCAGAAAGCTGGGCCCCCGGGCTTCCGGTTGAGCAACCGTAGAGAACGAGAAAGACACAACGCTGATGGCCATAAGAGTGGGGGTCAATATGTTGCAGTTCTGTTTGGTCTCCAACTCCCTCTCACACGCAACCTTTCAAATAAAGTGAGGGGTATATTTTTCTAAGAACTGTGTCGCTCGTCTTTATTGTGTGTCGTTGTGTTCTGCATGAATCTACATATGAGTATACAACAACTGGTCTTGATGTTGCCTTTGAAGTGTTTCATTTTTGCCCGTCAGAACGGGGTTCGTTGATTATTCTTTAGTTCTAGCTACAGTATCTATTTGCGGAGAAGTGTGATGAACATGCGAATGAAATATCTTCACCCCAGTTTGTGTTGCATGACAGTGAAGGTGATAAAAACCATGTCAGCAAATGTCGGTATGTCTGGCTTTCAAGTCGAACCTCAAAAATCTTTCGTAGAGATTTTGGGTCGGTGTTGCTCTCATATACCTATTCTGGGTGCTTCATGATTCCGCTCCATCCAGCAGTGTAGGAAAGACCACGTTTGTGTAAACCAGAAATTTTGTTTTGACCTTTAGGTCACGGTCTTCGAAGAATCTTTTACTGGGTTTGGCATATGCTGCAATTGTGACATTATAAGCTTTGTCATCCCTAGGTGTGTCCTGAATATGACATTAAACTGCATCTGATGGTGAGGATCCAGTCTTGAATTTTGGGGAATGTAGAGTACCCCCTCATTAATATTACTCTCATTTCCACTCTGACCCGGAATAGTAATACCTGTTAGGAGACCATCTATGGGTCAAATAGAACCGTTCAATCTTTTAGTAGGGATTAATTATAGTTTTTGGAACCATACAACTGTGTGCAAGTTCTTTGTAGATAGATTAGATATGAACACTTGATAAGCATAATTACTAATGTTAAATAGCAATACTTAAAACCAATAATCGCTCTCAGGTCCACTGTGGCCCGGAGTGGTAGCACCTAATAGGGTCCTATCAATGGGCCAAATAGAACTAAAAAGCATATTTATGCTTGACTGAATTACTTGAAATAAAACTGTTTTGATATTAAACTGTGTACTTATGCTAAACTAAATTGTTTGAAATAGAACTGTTTTGATATTTAACTGTGTGTAAACAAAAACTATACTTTTACGGAATTTTTAAAAAAATTAGAACTGTTTGACTGAACTGAATAGCTTGAAATAGAAATGTTTTTGACAATTAAATTGTGTACTCATGCTAAACTGAATTGTTTGAAATAGAACCGATTATTTATATAAAAATGGATTTGGCATTAGATAACCTACAAAATTTGATATGCCGTAAAATCCAACCAAACAACCAACCAACTGCCCTGTCCCTACGTGCACTATTATGGTGCAATATTGCATATACGTGTAAGTGTGAACGTGTCTATATGCGTATATATGTGAATAGGCATATCGTATATGTATGTACATGCCTGTGGTTGCTTGCGTATCTATATAGATGTGTGGATATATGTAACTTATATGTATGTATATGTGTGTCGTTGCTAGCGTATCTATATAGATGCGTGAGTATAGGTAACTTATATGTATGTATATGCCTGTGGTTGCTAACATATCTATATAGATGTGTGGGTAAATGTAACGTATATCTATGTATGTATGGTTTGGCTTGGCTTCTTTGTTTTAATGGGTCATCAAACTTCGGAGAGTATGTAATACAAAGCCATTCTTGTCGAAGAACAGTATAGGTACTATTTAACCCAGAATAGAGGAATAAGAGGGTTCATATATTTTTTCCAGAGTATTTGTTCGAAAGTGAATGTAATTGCGCAAGTGGGGTTCAGACTCGCTCATTAGGGTGTCACAATCCAGCACGTTAACCAGTACATCACAGGGATTCCTTCCATGTATGTATGTACATGGACATCTGTGTATAGTAATATCAAAACAATTGAAAAACAAGTTGGGAAGATCGGCAGATTTTAATAGATGAAAGATAGAAAGAGAAGGATTTTTCGATGGGGATGAAAGAGTTAGTTTTAAATGTCTGAAATAAACTCGAGTTTTAGCACTCGTACGGTCAGAGATCAGACGTAAAGGATGTCATTTTCTAAAGTACTTAAGTTTA
Organism: Sepioteuthis lessoniana; assembly: GCA_963585895.1. Lineage (NCBI taxonomy): Eukaryota > Metazoa > Mollusca > Cephalopoda > Myopsida > Loliginidae > Sepioteuthis > Sepioteuthis lessoniana. The sequence goes on from CAUZXS010000679.1 coordinate 22,714, forward strand.
GGAGGGGGAAATGTGGGAAAAGCAGTTATCTTTTTTGAAAGTCAGTAACCTATATATTCAGGGGACGAGTTGCGGCTCATGGCACTGCGAGTTGTGCTGGCTGCGATCCTATGCTCCTCGAGGGCACGGGATCACATTTACATTACATTACTTTTGTAGTAATACTTTTTTTTAAAAAATCAGAATTTTTGGCAACCAATCTGTGTCGCATCCTGCTTTTGACAGAGGGATTGGGTAAATATATACTTCAATCCCGGTAGAAAATCATTGAAAAAGAGCTAGGCTTATATTAGGTACAAGTACCGAAAGTATTTGGCAGCTAGTGAGGATCGAACTCACTATTCAATCGTAATTGACCTGTAAAAAGAGCTTGCTCACCGTTATAACACGATGGAGAAGATAGCTAAAACTTTGAAATATTCTTAGATTTTTTTTTTCGTTCTGCTCTGTTGATCCCGAAAAATGCAAACATCGTAGTTTTATGGGTCTGGCTTTCTAGGGATCTAAGGGCCTAGGGCACTCAAGCAAGACTCTTAAACGCCAATCTGCACGTTTGAATCACAAAAAGAAAAAAAAAAATTAGCGGTCATCTCTTCATCGCTGAAATGAACTTGAGATTAACTTACGTTTTGAACCCATTTGCTCCCACAAACGAGAAAATTCATCTTAACATGTGCCTCGGACGAGTTAACTGGTTTTAGAATATGACATGATTCATTCGCAAGATGAAGGTAAGTTTTTCCTTATTTTTCTAGCAAATTAGACTATTTTGGCATATATCACATTCATAGTTTTCCCATGTATACAGTGACAGCCAGTCAAATCCAAATTATGGATGTACATTTACAAGAATGGAAAAGGACTATCTTTACCTCTATCTCTCGTGGACTATTTTCTGAGTCAAACATTGCAGACACTAATTACGGAAAAAAAGAAGGAAGGGAATTTACTGCTTATATGCTGAACATAGGGAAGCGCTTGTTGTGTAACGGTTATCAACTCATCGATCCATTTATTCGGGAAGAGGTTGTTCATGTTTCCTTTTACGTAATTGGGAAATGCCTGCTTTCATCCCTATTAACAATTGATTAATAGCAGGGCGAATTAGGCTCTTCTGTCTGAAGAAGGCGACTGGTCTAGAAACTTTTTAGCTTTAGAAATCAGTTAAGATATCGTTCCTTGTAACTGGTATCATGTAACCCAGTACAACACGCTACTTAGAGAGGAGATGGGTGCAAATAAGGGTATGAAGGGGAATTACTCCACACGACATATAAATTAGAGATTAGAGTATATTTTTGTTGTTTTAATGTCAGTTCATAACATTTTCATTATTACAAGATTTTTAAACATTTTTTTTCTTTTTGAAACAATTAATTTTGAAAATGAGGAACTATGACTTATCGAAATCTGAAAAATTCGATAGAGATTAAGTTGAATATATATTATGTATATATTAAACTTAATCTCTATCGAGATCTTTATTCTTCAATCCAGTAAATGCGGAGAAGGGAACAATTCCGTCAGGACAATTAAATTATTCAAAACTCTAATATTTAAATATTCTTGGTAAAGAGCTCAATGTAAATAATTTCACAGAGCAATTATTATTTCAAGAAAAAAACCGAAATTCGGTCACATTAGGATAATAAATTTATTTCCATCCAGTTAAGAGTATTGATATGAATCAACAATTCCAAAAAAAATTTAACAGTACTTCTTCAGATCAAACTGAGAAGTCCTTTCAATTTTTTTTGTTTATATAATTTTATTAAGATCATTTCAAGTTTCCTGATAAGTGTCTTGGTTTTAGGTTGAAACTGGTTGATGAATATACCAAAATTGTCCTGAGTCTTTCGATGACAGCCAAAAGTATCGGTGTATACATTCAGACAACTCCTGATGATGGCCTATGAAAGGTCCAAAAACATCGGGACAATGTTGGTAAATTCATCTACCAATTTCAACCAAAAACCAAGACACTTATCAGGAAACTTGAAAGGATCTTAATGAAATTATATAGACAAAATCTGTCTTTATCATTTAATCAAACATGCTTGAATGAAAGACTGCTGCCCAACAACACACACGCACACACGCACATATATATATATATATATATATATATATATATATATATATATATATGAGTGTGTGTGCATGTGTATGTACGTGTGTGTGTGTATACGTGTGTTTAAAGCAGTTTGTTATATTTATAAGTAAAAAGTGTTCAATATTGGTAAGAGAGTTTATATTTATATCTATATATATGCGTGCACGCGAGTGTGTTGTGTGTAAAAGTTGGTTGGTTGATTGTGTTTTATGGCATATATATATATATATATATATATATATATATATATATATATATATATATATATATATTGGAACTGTGTAAATGCATTATATTTGAGGTTTTTAAGAAGTTAATTTTGTTGTTTTTAATCATTGAACCTCGTAGGCTATTTAATGCCAAATCCTATTTATACATATGTATTAAATATATTTGTAAACAAATAGTTTGTATGTAACATTATTCATAAACGAGAGAGAGAGAGAGAGAGAGAGAGAGAGAGAGAGAGAGAGAGAGAGCTCATTTGTTTGCACACAGTTAAATGGTTTTAAGTATTTCTTTCAGGCACAAATAGTTTTATTTGCACACATTAAAATGGTTCCCAGACTTGCTACGTCATACTAATAGTTCAATTTAGCATCACTAATTTGTTTACACACAGATGGTTTCAAGTTTTAAAAATGATGTTTGACCCTTAATGGGGCTCTAAAAGGTACAACCACTCCAAGTCAGAGTGGACCTAGGAGTAATTGCATTGAAGGAGTTATCCACATTCTACAAAACTCCTGGACTGGAGCCTTATCATCAGATTGTTTAATGCCATATCCAGGACACTCCTGGGGGGTCTTACTCCTCTACAGAGATGCAGTCGGCGTATTGTACAGCCGGCTGGGCTTATATCTAAGTTAGGATTAAGTGGACGAACAAATCTAATCAGAACTACAGGGTAATTCTATTGTGACCCTTTATATTAAAATACTTCTCATATTCATTTCTTTTAAAAATTAGGATTAGGAAATAAATTATTTGAATTAAAAAAAAAAGGAGGGTTACTTTTCAATCACTCTGTTCTTAAAAGAACTGAAAGCTTTTTCTAAACCTTCAATGACTTTTTTAAAAATGGATTTTTGTGAAAACATATTTGGTTAACAGACGTGAAGGTGTGCAATCTTAATTAATCCTACGACAAGGCAGCACTTGATTGTTTTGAAGGCCACAGGTTACTTATTCTTGGTATAAAGGCAACGAAAAAAAACTGCTCGAAAGAAATATTGAGAAATAAATGAAGTCTTTACCCCCTCAAATGCAAATTAATATATATATATATATATATATATATATATATATATATATATATATATATATATATATATATTTATATCCAGTCTAGGAGAAGGAAGACAATGAATTCAACTCTGTTAAACTACGTTTAAAAAATGACACGAGCCATGGGATTGGCAAATGTGCGTGTGTAAACACACACTCGCGCACACGTATATATGTATATATTATATATATTTATAATAGCATGAAAAGAGCTCTACCATACTGTGACGAAAGAAACATTTAATATTCAGTTCTCAGAAAAATGTGGTCCTAAAATCATCGAATTTAATGCTGAAACACAGTACTGACAGGGGCGGAGACGGGACTAGCGCTACTCGTGCCCGGCACGACCAATAACTCGGTCAATGTTATTCAAAATGGATTAAAAATCATCCATTAATTTCAAGCAAACATACTTAGTCTGATCTCAATTAAATTACGTATCTATTCAAGTTTCGATAACTAAGTAGCCAAAAGTTCATAAATATATCTGGGGATAATACAACGATGCTGTTTTGAACGGATGGTCTTTGTTCGGCCACCGTCAGATTCATTGAACATTCCATAAAATCGGCTATAATGTTGAACGCCCGATCCGTGCCAGGCACTAGACCCTTATAATAACAGTAATGTTAGAGAAATCCGCTTTTGGCTGTAGCCAATAGCAAGAGCAACCCTACCACTGTGCTAAAAAATCTTAGCACGTGCGACTGTTGATAGATATATTGGGAAGAGGGAGAGGGACAGAGAGAGAGAGAGAGAGAGAGAGAGAGAGAGAGAGAGAGAGAGAGAGAGAGGATAGCAGATTAGAGCAGTCGCCGACGTCATCATCATCGCTATGGTAAATGTTGGTTAAACGGCGTGTTTTAATTCGTTTTTTCACTAACAGATGTCTATTTCTTTAATGAATGTTGCATATATTACATTCTGTAACTAAAATTTGTTTATTTGAATACATTTTCAGCAATTAATCTTTATTTTAAGTGAAATTGAAACTACTAGCTGTATCTGTGTATATTGTCATCAGTTTCTTTATTCTAATAAACATATTTTTCTCGTCATAGTAATGAACATCTTCTCTTTTCTTCTATACTTTTGAAAGGAAAAAAAATGATCTTATCTACTGAATTAACAAGACTACAAATTATATAGTATCTTGATTGTTTACAAAAAAACACCATGCAAGGTACGTTTGTCAATCTGTGCTATACAATAGAGAATCACGCAATAGCAACTATGATGACTTACTTTGGGTCCACGGACCACGGGTTGGGAACTGAATTTGACAGAGTGCGTGGGGGCACGAGTAGCAAAAATTGGCTAAAGTCGCCACTGAGTACTGATATATATATATATACGAGGTGCATATGATAAGTTTCTAGACTTTTATCATATGGGCACTTTTATTGTTATTACACACATGAAACTCTAGTCCCCTTCGAAGTAACCTCTTCCGGCTGCAATGCACTTGTACCGTTCCAACAACTTCTAGAAGGCCCCATGGAAGTCCTCTTCTGTGAGCGTGTCAATGACCGTCGTCACAGCCTCTTTCATCTCCTCAATTGTCTCATAACGACAGCCTCTGAGCTTTGGGAATAACCAAAAGTCACAGGGACCAAGGTCTGGACTATAGGGAGGTTGAGGAACTGTCTTGATGCCCATCTTGGTCAAATAGTCTGTGACAAGGATGAAGTTGTGGACTGGTGTATTGTCCCGGTGGAAATGCTACTGACCCGATTTGAAGAGTGCTGGCCTCTTCCGACGGAATTTCTTCTTGAACTCCCTTAAAACCTCAACATAGTAACCCTAACCCTAACCCTTTGGCCAATCAACTCTGGGCTATTGACTTCCTTACTCCTCCCACACCTCTCATTATCCCTCACAAACCCCCTGCCTTCCTTGAATCTCTTATGCCACTCAAAAACTGATGCTCGATTCATGCAAGATGCTTCAAAAGCAGTCTTAAGCATCCCATACGTTTCTGTGGCATTTTTTCCAGTTTAAAACAGAATTTTATTGCATATCGTTTTTCTAAAGTGTCCTCACGTCCAGATTGCATTTTTGAAATTCACCAGCTGTGACAATCAGGCTTTAGTAGGGTGTATTCCAATTGCTTCTGTAGCTGTTCATTTGAACCTGAAATCATAAAAATTGGTCAGTCATCTCATAAGATGTATAGCAATAACATATTGAATTGTCAAGAGTCTACGACAATTTTAAATGTCCACACGAAAAAAGTCTGGAAACTTATCGCATGCACCTCGTATATATATATATATATATATATATATATATATATAATGATTATGATGTCTGCAACATCTTGATAGATGATAACCATTGTTACTACCAAACTTACGACTCAAACATCCTGATTTTTATCATTAAGGTTTTTCGGATTGTTGTCTTCATCTTTTAATGTTATTTTCATAACGTTTCGGCCGATATGTCCTCCGGCCTCCTTCAGGTGTTTGTCGAATTCGGGAACCTTCATGGAACTTTGAACTACGTCCTTTATTGAATCCACGGGGGTCGCCTGTTCTGATTTCATTAGCCATAACCGGGTACAAGGGTTAATTATTCCTGTATTGTTACTCGCCTGCAGTCAGGATTGAATCTGCAACCTCCAGATGATTGTCTCCTTAGAAGCTTAGGGAACCAACGCCTATAACCATTACGCTATGTGTCCTACTGGACTGTTCAGAGTGAATTTTCGGGACTTCTAAACTTAATGTTCTTATTTGACTAGGATTACTACACTTATGTATAATTTTTTACCTGTGCTCATTTTCAGATTTTTATTTATTTACTTTTTTTCCATCTAACCTTTTGTACCCGGTTATGGTTAATGGAATCAAAACAGACAACCCCGTTGATTCAATAAAGGACGAAGTTCGAAGTTCCGTGACGGTTCCCGAGTTTGACAAATACCTGAAGAAGGCCGATGGACATATCGGCCGAAACGTTGTGGAAATAACAAAAAAAGATAAAGACAATAGTCCGAAAACCCTTAATGATAAAAATCATCACGCTTCGTCTCAGAAATCTAGACAACTCAAACATCCTGATTAATAACTAATTTTAAAAAAAGGTACAAGATGTGTAAGATCATAAGGTAGTAAGACATCTCCATATATTTTTTTATTATTATTGTGGCAAACGCCTGTGCAACACTTATACCACTCTCAAGCTCCACATACCTACAGTTTAGAGACAAACATAGTGCGATAACTGGTGACTTCAGGTTTTATTTCAGAATACCTTCCCTTGGACTTTTCCCGTCAAAGAATACCTATAAGTCAACTGAGGTTTGATGCTGGAGCTTCCTTTTCCAGTTTTGATTTTGGTGTTAACTTCTCTTACAAGGGTTGCCTTCACTATAACTTCGTCGTTAGACTGGAGCCCCTTCTACTCCAACCCAGTCAGCTGCAGAAGAATAAGACCTTCCCTACAGGAGTGTTTTAGGTATGACACTGAACTGAATCTGATGATGAGGCTCCAGTCCTGGAGCTTTGGGAAATGTGGAGTACCCCTTTATTACCATTACTCCCAGGTCTTCTCTGACCCGGAGTTGTAGTATCCGTTAGAGGGCCATGTACAGGACAAATATAACTGCTTAACGGTTTGCAAACAAATGATCTATATTAAAGTGAGCTACTGAAAAGGGAGCGTTCGAGTTGCCCTCGACTATTGTCGACCAACTAACTTACTAACTAGATAACAATACTTAAACCCAGTTAACTGTGGCAAATAGATCTATTAGTGTTAGAGAGCAATACTTGAAACCATTGACCGACGTGCGAACAAATGAGTTCTGATGTTACCCTACGAATCATTCACTTAAAAATCGTATACATAAACAAGATTTGGTATCAAATAACCATCAAGGGTTGATATAGCATTAAAAAAAAAGCAAAAAGAAAACACACACACACACACACACATACACACAAAAGCCAAACGTTCTACTCCCTTATATATATATATATATATATATATATATATATATATATATATATATATATATAATATGAACAAAAGTGGTAAGACAAAGAGAAATAATATTTATTTTTAAGGCCCAGTCGGTTGGGGCTATAGAATACACCGTCTGCTTTTCTGTAGAAGGATAAGACTCCCCCAATGAGTGTCCTGGATATGATGCTAAACAATCAGATGATGAGGCTTCAGTAATGCTGGAGCTTTGAGAATGCGGAATACCCCTTTATTATCCACACTCCCAGGTTGACTCTGACCCGGAGTGGTAGCACCTGAAAGTGTTCTATCTATGGGTCAAATAGAACTAAACAGTGTACTTATGCTAAACTGAATTGTTTTGATAGAACTATTTTGAAATTTAAACTATGTACTTATGTTAAACTGAATTGGTTGATATAAAACTGTTTATATGTATAAAAATGGATTTGTCATTAAACAACTTTCAATGGTTGATATGCCATAAAACCAAACCAAAACTATTTATTTTGAATCTAATACATTTTCATTATTCTCATCTTATTATTTTAGTTGTAATTTTCCGGACTGTTGTCCTCAACTTTATTGTGATGAATTGAAGTACAACGTTTCGGCTGCTGTATCATCCGGCCTTCCTAAGGTGTCCCTTGTTTATCTGGGCATAAAAATGATTCAACCTCGGAAATCCTTTTTAAAATTTGTTAATCAAACAAGGTTTTATTTTCACACAATTACATATATACAACATACAATTTGTGAAGAGAATGGTTTTTGTTGGGGAGGGGAAGTTAAGTGGTCATTCTTGACCATATGGTTCCTAAGGGGTCCTAGCTAGCCAAATACGTCGACCCATGCTCATGATACAAAACTGGCAGGTGTTCATGAACAAATGCGCGACATTCACTAAAATACCATATTCGCTCTATGAAAACCGACTTAAAACCCGAATGAATGGAATGATTTATTTACAATGAAAATATCAACGAAGGGGATGGGAGAAAAACACCAAAATTAATTGGGAAAACACTCCGTTTGATTGCCCTCCCGTCTCTCTGTCTTATATATGGAGAGTCAACTGTTTTCCGGTATCCGAGAGGACCGAAAACAAGCGGGATTATCTCTACATTGGGGAGGATCCAAACTGATCGGACAAAAGAGACGCAGGGAAGGGCGCGGCAAGGAGTAGGTAACATGGATTATTGAAATGGGAGCCCAAGATCAAACAAGGCGTTCAAGAACAATGAGGATCTTATTCAAATAATGACGTCATTGTTTTTCACGCCTATCAATCCGAGAAGCTTCACGAAAAGTTTTACGAGAAGGGTCAGGAAATAATTTCGAAACGTAAAATCCAATGGCATCAGTTATTCTTGATATTTTTTAAAAGTAATTTACTTTAAAAACAATTTGATTTAGCCTTTTTAATAATTGGTTCCCAGATTGTTTATTTGTAAGCTTGATCTACTCAAGAGGTCAATATAGCGCACCATATGTACTGCTTCTTTCAAACGTCTTCTTTTGCAATGTTCTCCTCGATCTATCATTTTAACTTTATCCCACAAGGGTAGATAGTTTCCCTTTTCTTTCCATATATAGTTAGCCATACCTAACTTTTCTATATCCCCTCGTACCACTGTTTTTCGATATTCCTGTAGTCTTACTTTCTGAGGTCGCTATGTCTCGCCTTTCTATTCTTTGCTACAGCTGCATGTGATGGAATATATGCTTTCCCAGGTTGAATCATTTCTATGCCCAGATAAACAAGGGACACCCGATGAAGGCCGGAGTATACAGTGACCAAAAAGTTGTGCTTCAGTTCACCACAATAAAGATGAGGACAATACATCAAACCTCATCTGAAAAAATTCAGACGGATATTCTCATCTTGTTTCGACCAAAGGTCATTCTCAAGAGAAATGTTCTTTGAAAAAGACTTGATATGCTACAAAAAAGTGATGAAAACTCAACCAGTAATGAAGCATATCCAGTCTTTAAATGAGGATTATTTTTTAGTATTCAAGTGTTTTGAGCTGACCATTTTTTGATCTCTAGGTACTGTAACCACTTGACGCTTAGTGCCACATGTGGAAAGCAATCCCTGAGGTGCGGCCAGGGTTTGGTTTCAAATTAGCCGTAACTGTTTTAATTAAATATCTAACTTCATATATATATATGTTAATTCAATTTTTCATACTGCTTTATATATATATATATATATATATATATATATATATATATATATATTAGGGAAAAAAGAAAGCAGTATGAAAAATAAGAATTACATTCCTCTATATGAATAGTGTAATCAGAAATATTTATTAGAAACGGTTTGGTTTGTGTGTTTTAATGGCATATCAACCGTCGTGTGTTATTAATGTCAAAGCTACCCTTGCAGAACAGTAGTGGTACTATTTAACCCATAGATGAGAGAGTTCATAGCTTTCCTAAGGATATTTGTCCGAAAGTGAATGCCGTAGTGCGACTAGTGTTCGAACTCGCTTTCTACGATGCTGCAGTACACCGTTTTAGCCAATACACCACAGAGATTCCTCCGTGATCAGAAATGAAATCTCAAGTATCTCTAAAGTATATCAGAGTTTTGAAATCCATATGCGGCTCTCAGTGTTTTCTGTGATATGCTTGAGGGTCATATGTGGCTCTCAGCATTTAAAATAAAAGATAAAATCTTGTGAAAACGTGTGAGTAGACACCTTTAATTTAAATTAAACAGTAAAAGAGACAAAGGAATACGATTGCATATTCTTCTTCTAAGTGTCATTAATAGAATGACCCTTGAATTATATTCTATTATAGATAAATAAATAAATAAATGATAATTAATGAATGCAACAAGCTGGTACAAATAGAGTATAAGACTAGACATGGCTGGTTAGTGAAGGTGATCCAATGAGAACAGTGCAAGAAACTGAAATTCGATCAAACGAACAAATGGTATATGCACAAACCAGAATCTGTCCTGGAGAAGGAGACACATAAGATTTTCGGGGATTTTGCGATACAAGCAGATCATCTAATCTTTCCCAGAAGACCAGATTTGGTAATAGTTTTCAAAAAAAAGAATAAAAGCAAAAACCTGCCAAATAGTGTACTTTGCCGTCCTGGCGGGCGACAGGATGAAAATCAAAGAAAACGAAAAGAGAGACAAGTTCGTAGACCTTGCCCGAGACACAAAAAAAGAAAAGTTTGGGAACATGAAGGTGATGGTGATACTAATTGTAATTGGTGCGCTCAAAACAATTCCCAGAGACTTGGTAAAAAGGTTTGAAGAAATGGAAATCGGAGGACGAGCCGAGACCATTCAAACTACAGCTTTGCTGAGATCGGCCAGAATACTGAGAATATATCTGATGTCTTGAGCAAACTTGGTATCACTCAGACTCCAGTGAAAGACCATCAGCTAACGTCGGTATGAAAAATTTTCACGGAGTAATAATAAAAAAAAAAAATAACCATTCGAAAATTAAATACATAATCTTTTCCTAATAAATCAAATAACAAACTGATTAAGACCCAATTCACAGTTACAACACTCTAATGTCAGGCAGTCTGCAAAGATACTACACCCCGATCTTTGATAAGTAACCTCATCACTTTTTGCGAAAATATGCTAGTTATTCTTATAATTATTCTATTCTATCAGTAACCCCCTTACATTCTTGCTCGGTGGCAAAAATGACAAGTAAAGATTCACATGGCATTAAACTTTCGGGTCAAGTGAATATATGACCAGCAAGGTTACCTGGTAGACGTCCCAGGTGACTTAGTAAAGGCTAGCATAATTCACATCGCTCCTAGTAATCCTATGACCAGCATTGTCCAGCAGTACACGAGTCTCGGTTCGTGTGCTATCTTTCCCTCCCTAACCTACACTATAAAATGACCTTATGTCAAATCCTGCCTGGTGAGAGGCATGGATGAATATCCATTCCTAACCACTGATAATATCTTCTTGATTTTCTGTGCGTTTTACGAGCTTCAATTGCAATACATTCTTATAGTAAAAATCTTTAACAATGCTTTACGGCAGTAATATTTTCAGCAATGCATTTATATCGTGGCGTAGCATGAATTTTTAGCGCCCTGGGCAATTTAAACTGAAGCACGGCTCTCACTTTGCCACTGCATTAACACAATGCATATAAATGCTTTTGTCTATAATGCTTGTATTCTCACTTGAATACTATTACTTTCTAATCTACTAATCATATATATATATATATATATATATATATATATATATATACATAAACAGGATTTGACATTAAATAACCTATAAAAGTTGATATGCCATAAAATATCAACAAACCAAGTCTTTATTCATATTTCTTAATTCTAATTACTAACTCTAATTCTAATTAATATTTTCATTGTTCATCCTTTTTCTAATTCGTGTCCTGAGTATGACCCTTAACTGCATCTGGTGATGAGGCTCCAGTTTTTGGAAATCTGGGGAGAGATCAGTACCATTCCATTGCCCTTACTCCAGGTCCATTTTGAGCTGGAGTGGTAGTACAAGCTAGGGCCTCATCTGTGGGTCGAATAAAACTGTTCAGTTATTTACTAAAGATTATTATTATTATTATTATTGTTATTATTATTATTTAAACAAGTTCTGGAGGCAGCACCCCAAAAAGCAGCAGCTATATGGCCACCTACCTTCCATCACGAAAACTATCCAACTTAGACGAGCCGGATATGCGGGACACAGCTGGAAAAGTAGGGACGAACTCATGAGCGACATGCTCCTATGGACCCCTTCACATGGACGAGCAAAGGCAGGACGACCAGCAGGAATCTACATACAATGGCTCTGTGCCGATACGGGATATAGCCTTGAAGACCTACTGGGAGCGATGGACAATAGAGAAGGGTGGCGGAAGAGGGTCAGGGAGATCCGCACTGGTCGCGTGACATGATTATTATCATTATCATTATTATTAGTTATTTGAAACCATACAGCGGTTTACGAATCATTTATTGTAAATAGAAATATTTGATAAATAAAGTTACTAACGTTAAATAACAATACTTGAAACCATTTAAACTGTGAGCAAATAAATGATTAATATCAAATAGTATTATTAGTGTTAATAGCTACAGATAAAACCATTTAACTGAAAGCAAATTAATGATTAATATTAAATAGTATTATTAGTATCAATAGCAACAGTTAAAACTATTTAAACTGTGTGCAAACAAATCATTAATATTCAACATAACTATTTGTGTAAGTAATACTTAAAACCATTTAGCTGTGTATAAGCAAATGATCTCTAAAATAAAAATAAAATTACCAAAAAACTATTCTCTTACAAATCAAATATATATATATATATATATATATATATATATATATATATATAAACAGGATTTGGCATTAACCACAAGGGTTGTTATATCATAAAACACAAACCAATTTTTTATTTATATTTTCTATTTCTTGATGCTTTTATTGCCACACATTTGAGTCATCAGCAAAGAACAATGAACATCGAAAATAATCTTATTCGGAACTTATTCTTGTTTCAGATGTGTGCTGTTTCGCTGTCGAAGACGAAACGATCCGAGTGAGTTGCAATAAAAAGCAACTTAATTAAAAAGATGAAAGCTAATACAAGTGAAGGTCTTAAAAGTCCCGAAATGTCCGTCTGTCCACACGACAAAAGCTCAGCCATTTTTAAACCTGATTTCGACTGAATTTTCCGGAAGTGTTAAAGTCACTCCAGGAAAACTTTAAAACTTTCCTCGAAGCTCCGATTCAGACTGGATTTTGGTTGAGATCTGTTTCTCATTCTTTATATCTTACCGCACCCTTCGCTGTAAAATCCAGCCAATCAATATGGCCTAAAATACGCTGATTGTATCTCCTACAGAGAAGTAAGACCTTTCACCACTTAGAAAAGAAGCGTTCTGGGAATGACACTTAATTACATCTGATGGTGAGGCTCTAGTTCTAGAGCTTTGGAGAGTGTAGAGTAGCTCTTCATTGCCATTACTCCCAGGTTCACTGTGACCTGGGTTGATAGAACATGTTAGAGTTCCATGTATTCATCAAACAGATCTGTTCAAAAATAATTTTTATTTGATTGGAATATTTATACCATATAACTGTAAATCATTAAGAATAGTTACTTAAAGCAATACTTCTTTTTAAATGGTTATTATTTGCTTGGAAACATATAGCTGTGAGCAAACCAATGACTGTTATAACAACCTGAATCCATAAAGTTATTAGTATTAGATAAGAATACTTGAAATCGTCCGTGAGCAAATTATTTGTATTAGATATGAATACATACAATTGCATGCAACACCCCCCCAAAAAAAATCCAACCACACAAAAAGTGTAAATAAAGATATATAATGAACGTTATTCTCAGATCATCGGTAACTCACTCTCAGTAATCCTTACGAGAACTAACTCGTTTTTTCTCCTTTGATGAACTTGATTCCTCTTTGTCGTGACCAGGTGTCTCACCACTAAGACGATTTAATTTCAATTGTCTCTCGACATAAAAAAGAAAGCAAGAAAATAGTCTAGAAACCAAGTTTGGAAACATAGAATTAAATGTTTATTTACTAAATTTCACTCAACGAAAAAAATTAAGAGATGCTTTTTAAGCAAGGAAGGATAATTTTTAATTTTATAACATATAAATCATTTTGTTGCAATAAATAATACAAAAATATACAATAACAATATATATGATATTTGTTAGTATTTAATTCTAGTGAAACTGCTAGATCAATACATTGTTGCATATTCAATTTTGAGGATAACGGTATTGCTGGTATCGAGGAAACTTCGGAGCTCTTTTTCTTTTTCTTTTTTTTTGATTTGGATAGCTTATGCATTCTTCAGAGCTTATCGGATCCTCGAAGCTCATCAAATCTTCAATATTCCAATATACAAGGATATATATTTACTATGCTTCTTAATGAGGATAAATGAAGTTAGTACTGGGCAATTCCATCTGAGTTAAACAGAATGTTTAATCTGAAGAAATAGCATCTATGTCGGAGAATATCCCAATTGGGGTGGAAGAATACCTCACTTGATATCGGGGAATTGATATAGAAAAATATTCCACTTGACTGCGGGAAGGATATATGAATGAATGAACGTGTGAACAAACAAACGACAAGCAGAATTATACTGTTGATTTTATGGATTTTCGAGAGTATCTGAGATCTCCATACCGACCAGAAGGCATTTTCCGTACGCTACACTCAGAATAAAAAAAGGAATTAACTCGTAACAAATAAATGATAAAAGCATAAAACCTCCTTGAAATATTGATAATTATCTTAAAGTTTAATAAAAGTGAATCTCGAACCTTTGCTTTTAGTAATAACCACCTTACAACCTATATGCAATATAAGTAGTAATTGTTTACGAATAGGTATCTTAAACTTTAATAAAGGCGACTCACTGTCAGTATTTTTTCTTTGCATACAATGTACGATTGCATGTGCTATGTACACTGTCTTTATCAGCCACCAACGAAGGGTGTCAGTTTCGATGGCTAAGGCGGCACTGTCATCCCTGGGGCCACCAGCAGCTTTGGCCACCGGACAGGGTATTATTTTGTCTTATCTATAGTGTCGTACATCTCTTTGTTTCTCATTTTCCTTAATGATGTATATATTTACCCTACCCCTCCACACGAGCTGGATGCGACGCAAGGTCAGTTTTTTTATGCTGAGTTTAACAGGTTTGAATTCAGAGTTTTCTTTCTTCTAGACCGGTCGTCATACCAAGGCTAAAGAGCCAGTCTGCCCGACTATTTTACCCATAGCTTGGAGGGGGGGGATAATTGGATTCATACCTTTCTCAAGGGTATTTGTGCTATGTGAAATGCGAACAGCCTTGTTGGGGATTTGAACTCGAGTCACTGTCTTCATTTCCTACGACGATATTGTTGTAACCTAAAAAAAGTTACCGAATGAGAAATAAAACAGATGTTGGAAATGAAATAGAAATCTTTATAACATTAACAAAATACAATACTTGCCAGCGGATTAAGAAGGTAAACCACTACTTAATTAGCATATTAACCCTCCCTCACTATAGTGTCCAACCGATTTATAAGGAATAAAACTTAATGATATATATATTTACCCTACCCCTCCACACGAGCTGAATGCGATGCAAGGTCAGTTTCTTTTTATGCTGAGTTTAACAGGTTTGAAGAAGGTAAACCACTGCTTGAGGTGTACTACTTAATCAGCATATTAACCCTCCCTCACCATAGTGTCCAACTGATTTATAAGGAATAGAACTTACCCATTAATGTTAATAGGTAGGGTATATAATAGATATCATTCATGATGTAGGATTCAATAAATAGCGTCTTATTTCAATTGAAGTTTATTGTTATCTTCTATTGAGATCGTTACATATTTCAGTTTGCTTCCTTCGAGAGATTCTTGGTCGATGATTGTTTTATCAATCATCATCTTACAGATCGTATTTGATATGGGTGATCAGTGCTTACATATAATTATTGAAAAGTTTTATAAAAACGACTCTTGGTCCTTCATTTTTAATGACTGTCTTACAATCTATAAGCAATATAGGTAAGTAGTGCTTACAAGTCGTCCAAAAGTTTCATGAATAATGACCATCTTACAGCGTTTATGTAATATAGGTAGGTATCACAAGTTATTGATGATAAGTAAAGGCTAATAAATAACAAGAATAAGTTAGTAAGTAAAGTTGGCGACCGTAATCGAGGGCGACCCGAAAGTTTCTTTTTCAATAGCTACTACACTAAAGTGTAGAGGAAGGTGCTACTCTTTTCCCTGGATTGCTCTACTTTACCCTTGATACGTACCTTATAATGCTGATTGTTAAGCAAGGAGGTATCAAGCACTATTTTTTGAGTCTTTGGTATGACTCGACCAGAGATTGGCGAACAGTTTATCACTAGGCCAATAACAAGAACATTGGTTCTGTAATTCATTGAAATCAAACGAACGGTTACTAAAACATATCGATTATCAAAGATTTTTTAATGAAGCGATTGCTTTGTCCAATTGACTTGGTTTGTTTCCTTTATTTAATGGGATATCAATCTTCGTGGGTTATTAGGTGCTAAAGCTATCCTTTCCTATTTTGTCTTAGGTCACGAAATCTCAAGAACGACAGAAAAAAAAAGAAATAAATCCCCACATTTTATTGTCAAGGTATTAGCGGGAAATTTGAATTCATAACGTTGGTTTTTGCTGAGAAAGTAAACAGCTCCCACGTGACCTAAAAAAATATACTCAGATGCACACAAGTAGATGTCGGGCTGAGAAATCTCACGTTGCCCCTCATTTACTTGTAATGTGTATTTAGAGGGGAAATCATTTACCCTAGGAGGAATAAGAACCACGCCCGTATGAGATTCTACGTAGATCTTTCTACGCAGAGGTATAATTAGCGGATATATGTGTACACTCACCGTATGTTATTTAAAGTGAAGATAGGCACGGCTAAGTAACAAGTAACCCCCACGTCATTGCCCCCGAGAAATGCCACAGTGGACCCAGCATGAGAGCTCGAAAATCCACTTGGTCAGGGGGTCTTCAGAACTAAGGTCCACAGACACATCTGGCCATACAACACATTTTATCCGACCCAAACCAAGAACTGGAAATATTGAAATAAACAGTCTGTTTTTCTCATCTGTATTTGAGTAATTTAATATTTTCTCAGAGCATTTGCTAATATTTGACTTTTTTTAATCTTTAATTTCTCAGTGTAACCATGGTGTTGTTTCTTTGTAATTGTCATATTTCTCTTTTGGTTTGAATCATATCAAGCTGATAATTATAAATAAATAAGTAAATAAATAAATAATTCATTTTAAATGGATTCCTTTTAGCCCAGGTTAAAAGACCGGCAAGGGTAACTTGAAACCGAACATTTTTAGATCTTATTTTTCCGATGAAAAGTTTTGATAAACGAGCTCAAGCCAAGGCCTCTTAACTAAAACTTTTCTCGTCTGTGTGTAGCCCGTTTAACCTGGACAATTTATAAAGATTTCATTTGTCCTCAACACTAAAACTCTTTTTCTTTTAATTTTCTTTTATTTTGAGTCTGGAAAATTACATTGAACTGATATGATAATATAACATCCATCAAATATTATTGTGAATAAAGAAAACTTTATTTCTTAAATGATAAGTGACTTTTGATTCGCCTATATAAATTTACATATATATATATATATATATATATATATATATATATATATATATATATATATAGAGAGAGAGAGAGAGAGAGAGAGAGAGAGAGAGAGGCAGACAGACAGACAGTCAGAGACAGAGAGAGTGAGAGAAAGAAAAATAGATAATTATCTTATACATTTTCCTTCACACACACACACACACACACACACACACACACACACATACACACATACACACACACACACACACACACACTAATGATAATGTTATATTTATAAAGAAAGAGTTTTCAGTATCGGTGACAGGGCATATGTAGATTTAAGTTAGAAGAGCGTTAACAGGGATTCAACGGCTTTTGGTAAATGTCAGTTTTCGCTAGTGCGTTCGACTTGGTGAGAAACTGACTATCATCAAGCGCCTTTGACCCTGTCTCTACACTATCCTAACACACACACACACACACACACACACATATATATATATATAGTATTGGCCATAAAGAAGTACCCCTAATAAATTTTTCATAATGATTTAGTTTTCTTCGAAACCAAAGATACAAGGACTTAATCATTTCTCGTAGAAACTTATTAAACCAAATCGGATATTATTAGGTAATATTTTTACGGAACTCTAAAGCAATAAGACTCTATTACCAAAAATCGATCTTAATTTCTGTATAAACAAAAATGAAATTGCACACACATATATATATATATATATATATATATATATATATATATATATATATTCTAGTTTTTTAACATTTTTATTTTGTATCGGGATCCGGTTGATCGGCAAGTTGCCCAAAGTGCAACTCCAAAATGTTTCCGATTATATCGATTGATCGTCTTTGGGAGAGAGGGTTTAAAAAATTCTGTAAACTATATATATATATATATACATATATATATATGTGTGTGTGTGTGTGTGTGTGTGTGTGTGTGTGTGTTTATTGCTTGCACACATACGAGGATCATTAAATAATTTTCCAGACTTTTTTCATATGGGTACATTTATTGATAGTACACACATGAAACTTTAGTCCTCTTCGAAGTAATCTCCTTCGGCTGCAATGCACTTGTTGTACCGTTCCAACAACTTCTGAAAGGCCCCATGGAAGTCCTCTTCTGTGAGCGTGTCAATGACCCTCGTCACAGCCTCTTTCATCTCCTCAATTGTCTCATAACGACAGCCTCTGAGCTTAGGGAAAAACCAAAAGTCTCAGGGAGCAAGGTCTGGACTATAGGGAGGCTGAGGAACTGTCTTGATGCTCTTCTTGGTCAAATAGTCTGTAACAAGGATGGAGTTGTGGACTGGTACATTGTCCTGGTGGAAATGCCACTGACCCGATTTGAAGATTTCGATGAAATCTCTTCTTGAACTCCCTTAAAACCTCAATATAGTAACCCTAACCCTAACCCTTTGGCCAATCAACTGTGGTGTATTGACTTCCTTACTCCTCCCACACCTCTCATCATCCCTCACAGACTCCCTGCCTCCCTTGAATCTCTTATCATATTTACTACCCCCTCCGCTCGGGCAGGATATGACACAAGGTCAATTTTTAAGCGGAGTTTAATCTCTTATGCCACTCAAAAACTGATACTCGATTCATGTAAGATGGTTGAAAAGCAGTCTGAAGCATTCCATACATTTCTGTGGCATTTTTTCCAAGTTTAAAACACAATTTTATTGCATATCGTTCTTCTAAAGTGTCAGATTGCATTTTTAAAATTCACTAGCTGTTACAATCAGACTTTAATAGGGTGTATTCCAATTGCTGTTGTAGCTGTTTATTTGAAGCTGAAATCATAAAAATTAGTCAGTCATCTAATGAGATGTATGGCAAAAACATACTGAATTTTCAAGAGTCTACGACAATTTTAAATGCCTGTACAAAAAAGTCTGGAAACTTTTTGAATGCACCACGTTTATAATTACTATCACCACAGACCGATACTATTCCAAGAGAAAAACACGTCAATCTATTTTTTGTTTACTCTGGTCACTTCATCACACACACACACACACACACACACACACACACACACACACACACACACACATATATATATATATATATATATATATATATATATATATAGTAAGTGAATGTACTGAAAGTTTGCTTATAATGCCATGGTATAGAGATTTAAAAATAGGAATATTATATTGCTATTTGAAAGAGTTGCTAAACTTGTGACTTTTTTGATCTCCTCTTCTCAAAATCCTTTAAGACCCATTCACTATTAGGCAATAAAAACATTTTGTATATGTTCAAATACTTATGACTTGTGCTTCTATATCGTGGGAATAATCCCACAGAATGTATTTGAAGAAGCACAATTTGAAAAAATGAGAATTAAAAACCAAAAAAAAAACAAAAAAAAACAAAAAAAAAAAAACAAAAAAAGAAAACAACAAAAATTGAAAAACGCATGATTTGAAAAAGCCTAATGTAAATATCCTCTTTTCAGTTTTCTTGATTGAACTATATATATATATATATATATATATATATATATATATATATATATATATATATATATATCATCATCATCATCATCATCATGTCGTGCTGCTAGCACGGATATCCCTGACCCTCTCTCGCCACTTCTCCCTATCATTCATCGCTTCTGGCAGGTCTTCAGGGCTACATCCCGTATCCTCACATAGCTGTTGTATGTATGTATGTATGTTCGAGCTGGTCGTCCTGCTTTTGCTTGTACATATGCGGGGTTCCATTGGAGTACATCACTTATGAGCTCGTCCTTGCTTCTTCAGCAGTGTCTTGCATGTCTGGTTCGTCTAGCTTGGATAGTTTTCGTGATGGGAGGCAGGTGGCCGTATAGTTGGTCCCTTGTGGAGTGTTGCCGCCAGGACTTGTTCAATATTGCTCACAACATTCTTAATAAAAATGTCCAGAGACGATTAGTTTGAGTTTGGAATTATTCAGGTTGAGAATATATGAGCTCCATATATATATATATATATATATATATATATATATATATATATATATATATATATATATATATATATACGTATGTATATATATATATATATATAAAGCTTGACGGCAATTACACAAGAATGCTACGTGCAATATTGAAAAAGTCCTGGCGGCAACACTCCACAAAACAGCAGCTATACGGCCACTTACCACCCATCATGAAAACTACCAAAGTTAGAAGAACCACAGCTGGAAAAGTTAGGACGAACTCATAAGCGATATACTCCTGTGAACCCCTTTACATCGACGAGCAAAGGCAGGACGACCAACTAGAACCTATATACAACAGTTTTGTGTCGAGACAGGATGTAGCCTTGAAGACCTCCCGGGAGCAATGGTTGATAGAGATGGGTGGCGAGAGAAGGTCAGGGAGATTCGTGCTCGCAGCACCACATGATATATATATATATATATATATATATATATATATATATATATATATATATATATATATTTCTTTAAGAAAAAACAACGAAACCAATCACAAAGGATTATAAATTTATTTCCATCCTGTTACGCATTTTTGAAATTTTCAAAAACACGAAAAAAAATTAACAGGACTTCATCAGATCTTTTAGATAAAAAAAAGCTGAATATTATTACTCATGATAGAATATTAAACAATAAAACGAATATCATTAAGTATTATTTATTATCAAACTCTACCAATTAAAAGTCAGTAACCTAAAAAATGAATATGTAACAGTTCAAAACAACAAGACCCCTTATATATATATATATATATATATATATATATATATATATATATATAAGGGGTCTTGTTGTTTTGAACTGTTACATATTCATTTTGTAGGTTACTGACTTTTAATTGGTAGAGTTTGATAATAAATAATACTTAATGATATTCGTTTTATTGTTTAATATTCTATCATGAGTAATAATATTCAGCTACATTTCCTTTGGTAGAAAGTTTACTTTTTATAAAGATAATTGCTTGGATTGAAGTTATATAATTCTCTGAAAGTCCTTGTTTTTTTTTTAAAAATTGCAAAGCAGGGTTAAATTTATGCCTTATATTGATTGTAATAACACTTGCATGGTCTTGCTTAATATTTCTGTTTATAGCTCTCTAAACCAACTGATTAGAAAGAACATGTTTATTTCAATACTTATGAACAGTAATATATATATATATATATATATATATATATATATATATATATATATATATGTGCTTGTGTGTGTGTGTGTGTGTGTGTGTGTGTGTGTGTGTGTGTGTGTGTGTGTGTGCGTGCAGTATAGAACAGTCAAACCCCGAAATTAAATTACTTAAACAGAATTCCCTTAACACTTCTTTAGTGTAGACATTTTCACTTCTTTTTCTCTCTTTCTTTTTAATTAGTTATTCTATTTTTTCTTCCTGTCTTGGAGAACTCTCTATTACGGGGAGGAGCAATTAGTAGCGTCTGGTGCATGTTAACTCACTGTCGCACGATACCAACACGAACCTTTATGTACAAGCGAAACAATCAAAGAACATATCTTCCCTCACCCGCCTGCAATTTACCCCTAACGTAACAAGAAGACTCTTTTGTCTCTTATCTACCGATCCTGAATATACCCGTTTTCATAGACCAGAGAAAAAAATACTTGTCAAATTGACTGACTGTACCCGTCTTCAATGAAACTACCCTTCTATTATTCAAAATTTCGAGTATTATGTTTCTAATTTTCTGGCATACAAATTACGTAGATTATGTTTTCCGTTTGCAGGATTGGTTATGTGGTACATCTGAAAAACAATACGATAAAAGATGTTCTTCACATAATTTCAAACAAATATCAGCTGAAATTTTTATAAAATGTTTGGGACCCAATTATTATATTTTACGGTTAAGGAGGGAAAATAAAAGTTTAATTTATGTTACAACTTCGTCAAATATTCTAATACAGTATTCTTTTCTTGACTAATTCTATTGGAGAGGTTGCCCTGTAGGCTGAGGCTGTAGAATACACCGACTGCTTCTCTGCAAAAGGGTATGACCCCCCCCCACCGAAGAGTGTTCTGGATATGACACTAAACAATCTGATGGTGAGGTTCGGGTAATGTTGGGGAATGCGGAATAGCCCTTCATTGCCATCTCTCTCGGGTCCACTCTGGGTTCAAGTGATAGCACCCGATAGTGTCTATTTATTGGTCAAATACAAATAAACTGTGTATTTATGTTAAACTGAATTGTTTGAAATAGAACTGTTTTGACATTTAACTGTGTATAAACAAAAATCTGTACTTATACTAAACTGAATTGTCTGAACTTTCAACAAAATGACTTAATTCGGCGTTAAATTACCCCAAAAAGGGTTGATACACCGTAAAACAAAATAACCAACCAATGTCGAAGACGTTTGAACCTCCTTATATATATATATATATATATATATATATATATATATATATGTGTGTGTGTGTGTATGTGTGTGTGTGGATTAGATAGTGCTGCTACTGTTCTTCAACTAGGATAGATTTGGTATTAAATTACCAATGAAGGTTGGTATGCCATTAAACAAAGAAACAAAACCGAACTTTCCTTAGTAAACAATTTTAACTTCAAGTAACTATTCTTAATAGAAATAATTTACATGGTATTCCAAACTAATATAAATAATTTTCTATTAGACCTATTTTATCTATAGATGGAACCCTAATCGGTACTATCTTTCAGTGTGGACCTGGGAGTAATGGTAACTCTCCAGAGCTCAAGAACTGGAAACTCTCTGTCAAATGTAGTTTTATTCAATTTACTACATAACATATCAACGGGGGGGGGGTCCCCGTTCTGTAGTGGTTAAAGTACTGGACTGCAACGTCGTTTTAAGCGAGTTCGAATTTCAGTCACATTATTGCATTCACTTTTGGCCAAATACCTTAGAAAAGGTATGAACCCCCTTATCCCGCCCAGCTATGGGCTAAACAGTACCATCACTCTTCTTTTATAAGGGTTGTTTTGGCATTAATTAACCCATGAAGGTTGATATGCCATAAAAAATCTGCAGTAATATTCTTGTTTTATCGATGATATATGTATAATTTATATATGTATACGTATATATCTACATATTTGTATATATTTATATATTATATAGGTAACAATAAATTTATATATTCATACATGTATATATTCATATATATATATATATGAACAAATTAAACGTATGATTAAAAATGTTAACCCACAAAATAAACACTGTACTACTTTACCCAGTCAACAAACATATATCAAACTTTTTACCGTAACCAAATGCACTATAATTATAAATCAGATGAAAAAATATTAAAAACATTGATTCATAGAAACATACTCCCCTTTGATCCGAATAAAAAAAAAAAAAACTTATCATATATCATGATAAATTTAAAACCTCCAGCTTAGTCATTAAAAATAATTCCTCTCCCTTGATTGGAGTTTTGTAAAAAAACAAAAAACAACGTTATATATCAATTTAAATGTCTTTTAGGTGATTATATCTCTGAAAATAATAATATATATGTTGCTTTAACCTCAACTATCCTATCGAGGAGACTTACAATGCACCTTTCTGATACAAGTTCCATAGCACAGCATTTAAAAAACATTCATGGCCAACAAAAGAATTCCGAAAAATTCTTACCTAAAACGCAACACTAGAACATCAAAATAACTAGCAAAAACTACATATTAGGAACATACAACCCAAACTTAGAATTAATTTTCAAACCAGTGCTAATATACTTAAATAACTTTAGCTACTGACACTATTTATAGAAACAAATTTAAAAGTAACCGCTACACACTGCAACGGTACAGACGCTCTTCTTCTTACAAAGTAGTAATGTACATACAAAAGTTACATCACTTTTGTAATGGATCCCTTCTGATAATGGCCCAAAGTCGGGCAGAAAGTACTTGGGAAATAAATAATTATGGCAGATACATCAAGCAATTCCCGCCGAATATTTAAAATCAATACAGCAATATGAAAGGATCAACAAAAAAATATGTAGACAAAAAATGTCTATTATGTTCAACGAAATATGCATTAATGAAGAAATGCTGCCAAAATATACATATTTATATTTGTATACGTTTATATATTAACATGTATATATTTATATATAAAAGAGATTTATGGTTCTTGCTTGCTCAGTTGGTGAGTTAACGGCGGACCAAATGTTGCAGTATTGTTAAATATAACTCAGTATCAATGACAGAGCATATATATATATATATATATATATATATATATATATATATAATATTCATTCTAGTTCAACCGGATTCGGGAGTAATTCCGCCAGGACCATTAAATTATTCAGCTCCGAACAAAATCTTCCTGGTAAAGAGCTCAATGTAACTGACATCACTGAGCAACAATTCCTTTTAGAAAAACAAAATCCAGTCACATTAGGATTATGAATTTATTTCCATCCTGCTATGAGTATTGATATGGATCAATAACACCAAATTTAACAGGACTTCTTCAGATCCAATGGATATAATTAATACCGCTCGAATTGACACAGGAGGGTAGGGTAGAAAGGGGTTGAAGAGGGGTGAAAAGTTTCCTCCCTATTTCGGCCACTTCCGTTTTTTTTTCTTTTGTTACCGGTTGGAATCATAATAAAGTATATATTTTCTTTTTTTTTTCTTTTGTTACCGGTCGGAATCATAATATATATATATATATATATATATATATATTGTATTACATGGTACCTGAGTTTTATGCAATCAGCAATCGTCAGACAGAGTGAAGATCTTTCAAAAGAACCCGATTAATATGGTTAATTTTTGTTCGAAAAGTGGGGGTTATTTGCCCGCGTGTACATATATGTGTATGTATTGGTATTTATTTTTACATATATCTTTCCACCGTCTGTTGATGGGAAAGAGTGGGACAAAGGAAGAGAGTTTGAGAAGAGAAGAGTGGGTGAGGGAGGAAGAAATTAATTGTTGCTATCAGATTTTCTTTTTCTTTCTAACTTTATGGTAGCTAAAGGTTTATTTTGATTTGAATATGAAATGTGTTTGTGGGGAATTATATATATTTTTCTCCGGTTAGGCAAAATGTAAACAAACGAAAGCGAATACATAAAGCCTTATAATCCCCGAACTGACGTATGTCGCCTGTTGGCTGGGTGGTAAGATACTAAGTCTAACGTAAAGTTGGCAGGTTTCGATCCCAGCTTGAAACATCCTGCGTGTCTAGCCACGCTAAAGAGTTGTGATACAACGAAACACTCTGTCTCTGGATGACAATATATACGTTCTCCTCCTGGGGGTTGAGCACTCTGGTGAATGAATTGACGGCTGTCACTCGCGTAATGCAAAGCTCTTCTAATGAATTGAGCATTCTGGTATCCGGTAAGGCAAAATGTAAACAACACAAGCTACAACATAATGCCTTATAATTTCTGAGCTGACGTATGTCGCCTGTGGCCTTAGCGGTAAGATACTAAGTCTAACGTAAAGTTGGGCCAGTCCCGGTCCTAGCTTGAAGCGTCCTGTAAGTCTAGCCACACTGAAGAGTTGTGATACAACAAAACAGTCTATCTGTGGATGACAATATAATTATATATATCTATATATATATATGTAAGTGTCAGTGTGTGAATTTATATGTATATATTTATATATTAGGTTTTGCATCTGCTTTTTAACGATGAACATAGGTATATCTGACAGTGCATCTGGTTGACTGATTGATTTTAACGATATTACAACTCGTGACGGGTTGACATATCATTAAAATGAAATAAATGGGTTATGTCAGGTTGTTTCGTTTTATGACAACTCAACCTTTGTCGTTATTTACTGCCAAATCATGTTTTTCATATGATTTTCAAGTGAACAGTTTGTAGACAACATTATTTTTTGAACAAACCATAGTTCATTTGTTTTCACACAGTTAGATGGTTTTAAGTATTGGTATTTATTGTTTGTACACAGTAAAATGGATTCAGCTATTGCTATTATTTGCGCACAAATGGTTTCATGAATTGTTTTTTATTTTTTGTACACACTTAAATGGTTTCAAGCATTGCTATTTAACACAAACAGTTCAATTTTCCACAGTTAAATGATTTCAAGCTGAACTATTCAACATTAATAATTCTATTAAACATTATTCAATCGTTTGAACCCATTTAAATGGATTCAAGCATCACTATGTAATACTAATAATTCAATTTATCAGTCATTTGTTGGCACATGGTTTAATGATTTCACATAGAGTAAATGATTAAATAGTTCTATTTGATCCATGGATGGGACCCTAATAGGTACTTCAACTCCGAATCAGAAGAGTCCAGGGAGTAATGGAAATTTACTAAGCTTCTTGCTTAGATGTGGCACAAGGCCATATGAAAGGGGCACCCAATGAGACTCGAACTCACTCGTGTAGGTTTGCTAGTCGAGCTTGCTAACCATTACACCACCAGAGTCCAGGGAGTAATGGCAATGAAGACGTTCTCCATATTCACATAAGTTCCAGGAATTTCTTTTCATATCCCTGACACTCGTTTGGGGTGGGGGTTATCCTCTGCGTATTCTACAGCTCCAACCGACTGGACCGATAAAATGAATATTTTATGCCTTCAGATTAGGGAATCGTGTTCATGGTACATTTATAATTTATATTTTTTGTAGTTGTTCAGAAGATATTTTTTGCATACAGTTATATGATATTACGTTTCCTTTCTAATACAAAAAATTTGCACACAGTTGTAAGTTTTCAAGTATTCTTATCCAATACAAATAATTATATGATTTCAAGCAATTTTTTTCTATCTAATAATAGTTATTTGTTTACATACAGCTGAATAGTTTTAAGTGACTGATACAATTCTAAGTAAAACAATTATAGCTTCAACTGACTATTCTTCATACAAATATTACCGAGTTAGCTGGGGCTGTAGAATACACTGACTGCTTCTCTGTAGAGGGGTAATACCTACTCCCCAACGACTGTCCTGATTTTTAACACTAAACAATATGACGGTGAGGTTCCAGTTTCATTGCCATCGCTCCCAGGCCCTCTCTGGACAAGAGTGGTAGCGCCTAAAAGGGTCCTATCTATGGATTAAAAAAAAACTAAACTATGGACTTTTGCTAAACTGAATAGCTTGAAATAGGACCGTTTTGACATTTAAACTGTGTACTTATGATAAACGGAATTGCTTGAAATAGAACTTTTTTTGATATTGAAACTGCATACTCATGCTAAACTGAACTGTTAGAAATATAACTGTTTTTAAGTAGAACTAAACTGTGTACTTAAGCTAAATTGAGCTGTTTGAAATAGAACTGTTTTGACATTTAACTGAACTGTTTTGACATTTAGCTATTTATAAACAAAAACTATGTTTATACTAAACTGAATTGTTTTAAATTTAATTCGGTGTTAAATGACCCGAAAAGGGTTGATACACCGTAAAACAAAACACCCAACCAATACAAATAATTTATATAGCATCAAGTATTCCAATGTAAAACGAATAATTTGCACACAGTTTTCTTGATATCAAATATTTCTTATCTAATACAAATAATTTTCAAACAGTTCTATTTGACCCATGGATGCAAATGAAGGTTACTTTACAGTGGAGCCTCAGCATCATGGGATGGGGGGGGGGTCGGGAAATGTCTTACTTCTCTGCAGATATACAGATTTTATTTTTGCTGACGTATGATAACAAAAAGCAGAACTATGTAAATTCTCCTGAGAATGAATAATATCACAACAGAACATGAACAAGGGGCGAATTTCACTGAAAAAAAAGACATTAAATCATTAGCAAGCATTTTAGTCTCTCACGCATTTTTGTTTTGGTTGATGTGTAAAGTGTTGTGTTGTTGGGCCTCGAAGAAAGTTGCCGGAGACAAAGACGAGATGAAGAGATGTCGACTAGTTCTTAGGAGAGGTAAAAGCAGACAAGTGGTCACAGAAAAATATCACTCACTTTATCACTGTATTACAACCTCCCTCTAGATCGGTCTCAAAAGTAGGGAGACATGTGGTATTCACGATGAAGAAAGAATCATATAGTTCATCGAGAATACCACATGTCTCCCTACTTTTGAGAATGATCTAGAGGGAGGTTGAATTAGTTTCGTTAACTCCGAAATTGAAGTTGCTCCTTGTCCTCTGCTGGTAACAAAGTGACCGACCCTTTTTTTAAAATCTACAACTCTCACGTTTGACCGTTTCTCTAAAATTTCCGTGATTGTTGTCGGTCACAGGTGGTTCAAAAAGGCGTTCGTTGTTTATCGGTTGTCAATGTATGAAAATAAATCGGCGATCTGATGAGACCGTTTACATTTCACTTCGCACTAATACCCTGCGAAAGACATGAATCCATCTATTATTCCTTCAGCTATGGATAAAATAGTAGGCCTGATAGGCAAGAAAACCAGTTTAGGAGAAGAAAAACTCTGAATTTAAACCACTTATACTCCTCTTAAAAATTGTCTTGTGTCACATCCTACTTGTGACGGAGTGGTTGGGTAAATGCATTCATTACAGAAGGCCAATAAAATTTTTTCTTCGACTAAACAGAATCGCTGGAATAAGTGTATTAATCACAGTGGAGAACAAAATGAAGTCAAAGCGGGAGTATTAAAATGGGGACGTTAAGTAATGAACGGTGTTTAGTGCTTGATTATAGTTTATTTTAAAATTCGGTGTTTAAGCGAGCACTTCGTTAAGCTAGCGTTTTGGCCTCTCATGTTTTTGATCAGGAGTTTCTCCAGAAATCTGGTTTTGTGACCGAACTGACTTAGTTCAACAATTTCTTCCTTTTTGCTGCAGGTGTTAAACTCTGTAACATTTGGGCACATAAAAATATTATGTACGCAGAGTGACTTCGAGTGAGTTGTTATGAGTAGTTTTTTCTGGATAATGTCAGCGTAAAAACCGGCTAAACCATTCGACTCTGACGGTGAGAGAAGACAAAACATATAGCTCTCATTTTGAATGCATTCAGCCACCCATAAACACAGTTACTCTTTTCAGAGAAGGTCGCACGTAGCGTAAAAATCGGTTACCGATCTAACAAAAAAATTCAAAAGAATATATTAGATCAGATCATAATATTTATACCAAAGAAGTGTTTTTCAAATTTTGCAGGTATTAAGTCTATTTATTCGCTATCTATCTATCTATCTATCTGAAGGAGTCTCCATGTAGTAGTGGCTAAAGTGCTGAACTGCGACATCGTATTAAGCGTGTTCGACCTTCAGTCGCTCTATTACGTTCACTTTCGGACTAATACCATTGGAAAAAGCAAGAACCGCTTTATCCCTCTGCTATGGGTTAATAGTACTTCTACAGGAATATCTTTGGCTTTAGATAACCCACGAACGTTGATATACCATTAAACAAAGAAACCAAACCAACTCTATCTATCCTATTTTCTCTTTCTCTTCCGCTAGCAATCTTTTTCTATCTTTATCGCGATATGTTTCCATCTATCGATTATAAAAATCTCTTAAAACTGACTTGTCAAAGCGAGTTTCTAAGCACTTTCCTTGAGTATCACTGCAACGAGTTCACAAGGAGTTGCAGCAAAATTCCGTCGGCTGGGGCTGGAGAATACACCGACTGCACCTCTGTAGAAGGGTAAGAACCGCACCCCCAATGAGTGTCGTGATGCTGGAGCTTTGGGCAATGCGGAGCACCTCTTCACTGCCATCGCTCCCAGGTTCACTCTAGCCCGGAATGGTAGCACCTGATAAGGGCCTTATCTATGGGTTAAATAGAATTAACGGCATACTTATGCTAAACTGAATTGTTTGAATTAGAACTGTTTGACTAAACTGAATAGTTTGTAATAGAAATGTTTTTGACAATTAAACTGTACACACAGCTAATGCTAAACTGAATTGTTTTGAAATGGAACTGTTTTTTGACATTGAAACTGTACTTACACTAAACTGAATTTTTTAATACAGAACTGTTTTAACATTTAACTGTGTGTAAACAAAATCTGTACTTATTCTAAACTGAATTAGCTGAATTATAACTGTTGGAATAAACTGAATAACTTGAAATAGAAATGTTTTTGACAATTAAACTGTGTACTCATGCTGAACTGAATTGTTTGAAATAGAACTGATTATTTACATAAAAATGGATTTTGCGTTAAATAACCTACAAAGGTTGATATGCCATAAAACACAAACAACCAACCAACCAACCGTGTTACAATCAGTTAGCACCTACCACTAAATATATTCAAGTTAGTAATCTAAATACAGAGGAGGTATTCATGTGGTGTAATGGTTAAAACGATGGATTGCGGAATCGTAGTAAGGGAGTTCAAACTCCAGTTGCATTATTACGTTCACTTTCAGACAAATGCTCTTGGGAAAGGTATGAACCCCCTTATCCTCCTAGCTATCGGTTAAATAGTATCA
Organism: Sepioteuthis lessoniana; assembly: GCA_963585895.1. Classification (NCBI taxonomy): domain Eukaryota; kingdom Metazoa; phylum Mollusca; class Cephalopoda; order Myopsida; family Loliginidae; genus Sepioteuthis; species Sepioteuthis lessoniana. The sequence goes on from CAUZXS010000679.1 coordinate 53,717, forward strand.
CTGCTGTTCTGATAGAAGGATAGCTTTGGCATTAAATTACCCACGAAGGATGATATGACAACAAACAAACTAATGATAAATGAGTATTTATTTTAGGCAACAGATTTTTTTTTTCAACAAAAATTTCCTTCGTTGTCAATGGCACTTATTTCAGTGGTGAATATTTATCTCATAGATAAAAAATTATTCAGTAAAAATTTCTGATGAAAATTTAGCTAATAATAATGTATCAGGCTGCTAATTTATTGATCACACTTCGTATGTGTATATATGAGATTGTATGCAATAATTCATCTATTTATTTATTTAATGGCATGTCAGCACGTCTAGGGTTATTTTATGTCTAGGGGTTAGAGAATTGCATACATTGTACGTTCATAATTATATATTTTTTTAATGTAATTGTTTCTTATGAGGTCTTCCGGCGCACTGTCTGATCGAATACAAATATTTTTTAAACGGATCTACAAGACCCATAGATGGGACCTTAGCAGGTACAGCCACTTAGGGTCAGAGTGAACGTGAGAGTATTGTGAATGAAACGGTACTCCACATTCCCCAGATCTCCAAAACCGGAGACTCACCATCAGATGCAGTTTGATGGTCAGTGTGTATACTAGTATGTATATATGGATGAGAGCTTGGATAAATGGAGAGATATTTATGAGTGTGCTTGGATGCTTTCATTAGTGACTTTAGATTGGCCTCATTGTAGCACAATACCATATGTATGGAGTACACTAAGAATCGAACTCACAAATAATAGCTTTCAAACCTAGCTTGCTAACCATTACCCCACTAAAGACGCCAATGTGTGTCTGTATTTACTTAAAATTATCGCAACGAATAAGATGTGACACTATGTCGATTTTTAAAGCGGAGTACAGTCGGTTTAAATTCAAAGTTTTCATTTACCTTAACTGCTTACCTAACCAAGGCAAAAGAAACCAGTTTGCTCTATAATTTACTCATAGAAAAAGAGGATATATGCCTTTCGCAAGGGCATTAGCACAAAATGAAAACTCAGTTCTCCTCGTTCAGGATTTGAACTCGGATCACTGATTCCATTTCCTTTGACGCTAAGCAGGTCAATGTGTGTATGCTGTTTGTCATACTAGTATGAGTATGTGCTTATGAGTATATGTGTGTGTATGCTTGTGAGAGCTTGCGAGTGTGCTTTTGTGTGTATGTGTGTATATCCATCCTTCGGCATGTGTGTATGCTTGTGTGTGTTTATGTGTGTATGTGGGCTTGTGTACGTTTGAGTGCTTTCGTGTGTATGCTTCAGCGTGTGTGTATGCTTGCGTGTGTGTATATATGTGTATGTGGGCTTGTGTACGTATGAGTGCTTGTGTGTATGCTTGTGTGCGTGTGTGTGTGTGTGTGTGAACAGATCTATAAGCAGAGTTTTACATATGAATTAAATACATGATTCATATATATTCGTGCCTATATTAGACGCACAGATACTCTTAAAGACGTATGTTATTTTTTCAATTAGGCATCAAATCTGATAATATGAGACAGTTGATGTTGGAAACGTGACACCTTGCTTTTGCTGACACGAAACCGGCTACTCGTTTTAAAATATGAGTTGGGCCCCTAATAGGATTTCCTTAAATTTGTAGTTCCTTGGCATTTATGGTGGAATTCTTCACTTACTCCGCGTTTTTATGGGCGACATGTAGTGAAAAGAGTCAGTTCTTTAGAAATGGTTTTATTGACGTCTTAGGGAAGAGAGTCAATTCAAGATTTTGCCATTAAAAAAAAAAAAGGAAAAATGAAATAAATACAAACTGTTAACGATTTTTACGGGTTTAATGTTCTTTTACGTTAAAGTGTCTCTTATCAGAACCTCTGATGTAGTCTTTGTAGATTGAATTTTTAAAAAACAAGTTTCGGCTAATTTTATTTAAGTAACACACAAAAATAGTCGATATAAACATTGATTGGCGTCGTCACTTCTGTTCAAAAACAGGAAATCTGATTGACTGATTGATTTTAATGGCATCTCAACTCGTCTCGAGTTATTTCATGCTTTGAAAGTTTGGGCAATCGTGTTCATTGTACGTTCATATTTACATTTTTTGTGTGCTTTTTCATTAGTTGTTTTTGTTTGTTCATGGTCCTATCGAGTATGAATAATATTTAAACAAATCTTTTTGACCCATAGATGGGACCCTGAGAAGTACAACCATTCTGGGTCTGAGTGGACCGGAGACTAATGACAATGAAAAGGTACTCCATACTGCACAGAGATCCAGAACCGGAACCTCACCATCGAATGCTGGTTAGTGTCATACCCAGGACACATCATTTTGTGCGCGGGAGGGTGCTTACCCTTCTGCAGTGGATTCAGTTAGTGTATTAATTGTCCAATCGACTGGGTGAGCTTTGTTCCCCTTGGGCTGAAAAAGTTTGGGACCCCTGTAGATGTATTGGTTTGGTTTCTTTATTTAATAGTATATCAACCTTCCTGGGTTATTCAGTGCGAATACCATCCTTGTAGAAGGACAATCGTGATACGAAAAAACCCTTAGCTGGGAATAAGTGGGTTCATACCTTTCCCGAGGGTATTAGTCAGAAAGTGAACGTAATAGCATTACTGGAATACGAATTCGCTTACTACGATGTCGCAGTCTTGAACGTAAGCCACTACACCGCGGAGACTGATTCAGTTGATGTTTATGTATCGTTCAACAAACGAACCAAACCAAACCAAAATCCATTCTGTAGAAAAAAAAACAACACCTGGTTTAAAGTCCATTACACTGAATGGTCTAGTGGGTAGAGTGTTCGCCAATGGTCCGGGAGACCTGGGTTCAATCCCAAGATGCGTCATACCAAAGACTTTAAAATTGGTACTTGATACCTCCTTGTTTAACACTCAGCAAAATAAGGTACGTATCAAGAGTAAAGTGGAGCAATCCTAGGAAAGGAGTTACGCCCTCCCCAATACGTTGGTGTAGAAGCTATTGAAAAAGGATCCTTGTGGTTGCCCTCGACTATGGTCGCCAACTTTACTTACACCGGTTTGTAAGTATGGCGGCAAATCAAACAGAATGCTCCAAGCTGGACGAGAAGTCTGTCATCAAATCTTTGGTGGCTGAGAAGTGCAAATCATGTGAAATTTATAGAAGAATGTGTGATATGTAAGGAGAAGCATGATATAGTAATAAAAAAATTAGAAATGGGCTAAACACGGGTTTACAACTGAGTCGAAAAGAAAGTCCATGGAGAAGAAGCACACTGACTCTCCTGTAAAAAAAGTTTTAATGAGCAGCAGTCTGTGAAGAAGGTCATGCTGACAGCCTTCTTAGAGATAAAAAGACATCATTATTGATTTTCTAGAAAAGGGTGACATTTAAAACTGCTTCTTATTGCCGATTCCTTGGTCAAAATTCCCCTTTTAAAGTATATAAATGCTTTTATTTTTTAATCATATTTCTTAACCTTATAAACGTCGTTCTATAGTAGAATATTTTTAGAACAGATATCTCCATGCATTTCTATAGTTTATTTTACCAATGAACATTAATTTCCCATAAAATATAGTTAGTTGTTAAAATTTGTGTGCAATAAATTAGTTATACTGGGTGCGACAGAAATACCCCCTATGTTTTAAACTGTCACCTCTGTGGCGCAAGTGAATTTAGGTCAGTGGTAATGGTAGTTCCATCTTGCTAATGTCTTATCATTTGTTTTTCAGATACGATCAGATATGATCATGGCTTAGAGCGGTACACACCATGCGTTTACTGTTAAAAGATTTTTTTAAAGATTGTTGAATCTGTAATTGCTACCTAGAGTACTTTTCATGCTTATTTCAAGTTAAGTCCGAATGATGCTGTTCGATATATAATTTTCAGTCCATGGCAATATCGATTTTCTATCAGAAACGTATCATGAAATAAACACAACACGCTCTCTGTATAGCAATTGCAGATTCACCAGTCTTAAAAAAATGTTTTAGCAGTAAATTCTTTGTGTACACTAATCCCAGCTATGATTGTAACTAATCCTATTTTAAAAAATGGTTAGACATTAGCAAGTTGGAGCTACTATTACCACTTGCCTACGTTCACTTGCATCGCACAGGTGACAGTTTAAAATGTGGGAAGTATTTCTGCCACACCCTGTATTTCTATAGTTTACAAAATGTTTTAACAATTTTTTTATTGTTCTTATTAATATTTGATTATAAAAATACAATTGGATTTTTAAAATATCAAATGGCTATGGCGGTCCACTCGTGTAAAATAGGAATCAAAGGGGGTCCATAAGTTAAAGAAGAGGTTGAGAACTCCTGGTTTAAAGGAAAAACCGACGCGTATTTTTATGAGCAACCAACATATTAGTTTCATATATAAACATGTCAATTGATCACGCCATGAGCAACAACTCCATCACATGACACTAAAACGCAGGAATAAACCGTTCCTATTAAACTGTAGAATGAATCTACTGTTTCTCATGGTGCATTCATAACAATTATACGAGAAAACGTTCCCAACTTAAATCTTTGAATTTGTAAGCTTGATATCTCAAGCAGAACACAATTTTACTGTACATCTTAAAATGTATTTTGGAAAGATTACATCAGACACTTCTAATAAAATGGCGACTATTCTCAGCCTTTCTTTCAGTGAAATGATGGGATATCTTTAAACAAATGTCGGCATCGTGGAACGAAGTTTGAATGTGTTTTGTGCTCAATTTTTTGACATTTTTGTGAACTCAAGCAAAAGCTATTTTAAGACCAAAGGAAAAGGGTTAAAAAAAAGGAGGAGGAGGAGGAGAAAGAAGAAAAAATGAAAAGGAAGATGAAAGAGTAGAGAAGAAAATAAGGAAAGGAAGAAGAAAAATAAAGAAATAAAGAAATAAATAAAGAAAGAAAGAAATATTCTTTACTATCATGTTGGGTATATTTATATAGCTTTTAATAACAGTCCCAAAGAAGAAGAAGAAGAAGAAGAAGAAGAAGAAACATTGTGTGCTGAAAACATTTTATTTCTTCCGTTGGTAACCTACTGCTACTGCGTCCTCTATGCGAGATCGACTTATACACGAGTACATTGATACATAAGACAACTACTCTAAATCAGAATTTTAGCTGACCGAATCCTAAGAAGGACGGAGTCCCAGAGGCGTAATGGTTAACGAGCCATCGTAGTAAGCATTCGCATTATTACGTTGAGTTTCCGACTAATACCTTTGGGAAAGGTATGAACTTCTTTAGCGCCCCACCGTCAGCTATGGATTAAGTAGTATCACTATTCTTTTACAAGGAGGGCTTTTGAATTAGATAACCTACGAAGGTTGATATGCCATTAAAAAACATAAAAAAGAAAGAATCTAAGAGAAGCTCTCCTTAACCCGCTTGTAACATTAATGATATTTATATTTGCTGCTGCTGAGTTTATGCCAGTAGGGAGTCTAAACCTAGCAGTCACTTATTTGGTCTCTCTCTCTCTTTCTCTCTGTCACACACACACACACACACACACTCCCCCCCTCTCTCTCTCTCTCTCTCTCTCTCTCTCACTCACTCTTTCACTTTGTCACACACACACATACACTCTCTCTCAATCTCTTTCTCGCTCTTGCACACACACACACACACACTCATACACACACTCTCTTTTTTTCTGTATCACACATACGCATATACTCTCTCTCTCTCTCTCTCTCTCTCTTTCTCTCTGTCACGTAGACAGCCTCGTTCTCTCTGTCACACACACACACACATACTCACTATCTCTTTCTTTCTCCCTATCACGCACACTCACACACATATACTCTCTCTCTATCACGCACACTCTCACACACATATACTCTCTCACTCTTTTCCTCTCAGTCACACACGCACACAGACATACACTCTCTGGCTTTCTCTTTGTCTCTCTCTCTCTCACACACACACACACACACACTCTCTCTCTCTCTCTCTCTCTCTATCTATCTTTTTGTATATAAGCTATAGCTTGAACCACGGCTTAATTATCTATTTCTCTCTCTCTCTCTCTCTCTCTCTATATATATATATATATATATATATATAATTATATATACCAATTTCTTCGCTTGAGCAGGATGCGACACAAGGTCAACTTTTAAGCGGAGTTTAACAGGTTTGAATTCAAAGATTTTTTTTTATTCGACTGATTGCCATACCTAGGTTAAATACACTAGTCTGCCCAACAATATATTTATATATATATGTGTGTGTGTGTGTGTGTGTGTGTGTGTGTGCACGTGCGTAAATATAAGAATATGAAAAAATAAACTGTTCAGATAATGAATTTATTTATAATTTGATATTATGCCCATATTAAGCGTTCGGTTCTTTCTTTTTTAATCATCATCTGAGCAATGTAAATATATGATGTATCTTCTGAATTATATTCAAATTTAAAAGTGTAACGATAAAATGAAAAAAATCGTTGCATTCTATTACCTTTAGTAGCGTTCTGCTTCAAAACTATGTGACATAATTAGTGTTCGAAATTTTATTTTAAAGAGTAACGTATTTACTTTGAATTTAAAATTTTTTTTAGAGACTTTATAAGAAATAATTTCTAAAATTTCCCAAAAATTGACGTCTTTTTGTGTAGTTTTAAAAACTTTACCTTTTCTTCAGTTTAAAAATTTATTGATATTTTCTTTTTATATTCGTACTAAATAAGTTAAGGCAATGCAGTTTGCTATTGTTATAAATACAGAATGCTCAATATCGGTGATAGAGCATTTTTTTTTTTCATCATACAACGTGTGAAAGCACGTGCGATACCCTGACCTCATCAGCCGCTAACCAGGGTGATAACACAGTTTCAGTAGCTCAATATCGGTGATAGAGCATATGTAAATCTAAGTTAGGATAGAGTAGACATAGAATTCAAGGCGATTGGTGACTGTCAGTTTCTGGCTAATGTAATTACACATGCATACACATACACATATATATGTTTTTTTGTCTTGTTTAATGACATATCAACTTTCGTAGGTTATTTAATGCCAAGAACATCCACGTAGAAAAACAGCATTGGAATTATCTAATCCATATCTGGGGATGGGTAAGAGGTTCATACCTTTCCTAAGGTTATTAGAAAGTGAACGTGATGGCACCTCTGGTGGTGTAATGGTTAACAAGCTTGACTAGCAAACCTACACGAGTGAGTTCGAGTCTCATTGGGTGCCCCTTTCATATGGCCTTGTGCCACATCTTAGCAAAATGCTAAGTAAATTACAACGTGATAGCGTGACTGGAGTTCGAACTCGCTAACTACGATGTCGGTGTACAGTACGCTAGCTTTGGAGACTCCCCATATGTTTATATATATATATATATATATATGAACAAAAATTCTTGGAAAAATCCTCCGTACCTGTAGTACAAAAGTCCCGTTCTATGACCCCTCCGACAACATATACATACAAATTGACGGTATTTCGATGGGGTCTCCCCTTGGTCCTACCATCTCCGAATTCTACATGTCCCACATCGAAAACAAAATATTTGAAACAATAATAACTAAACCCAAGATATACGTCCGCTATGTAGACGACATTTTCATCGCAACACGCTTCTACGACTAAATTAACGAACTTGAACAAACACTCGAAAAAAACTCAGTACTAAACTTTATCACCGAACTCAACATTGAAAAAAAATTCCTTTCCTTGATGTGATTACTGACTCCTCTAATAATAACAAATTCACTACATCTCCATATAAAAAAGCCTACCAACGATAATTCCACCCTACTTAACTTCCACAGTGAATATCCCGCAAAATATAAAATAGCAATTACAAAAAACCTTATTCATAAAGCATTTTACTTCTCCTCATCTAAGACAATATTTTACAAAGAACTTATCAACATAAAACAAACCCTCGTTAATAACAATTTTCCTAATAAACTAGTTGATCAACAAATAAAACTACACCTTCAAAACATTCACAAAAATAATAACACTACCAACAATAAAAAACTAACAGAATTAATCTATATTACAGAAATCAAATGCACTATAACTACAAATTAGACCAACAAGCAATAACCACCGTCTTAAAAAGACACGTTAAACCTACTGAAAAACAAAAATAAATAAAACTTATCATCTATTACACTAAATTTAAAACATAAAACATTATCGTTAAGAATAACACCAACTCCGGTAAAATACACCTAAACCAAACCAATGAAGTTTATAAATTTATTTGTCAATTTCGAGAGTGCTTGTCGAAAAAATAAAAATAATTCTTACATGGGCTATACAATCACAACGTTATCTCATCGTCTTTCTGAAAATAGCGCCATAAAACTACATTTAATTATAAAACGCAATAAATATATAAAAACAATAATAAAAAATGATTACAAATCCTAGAAGCAATATGTATAAAAAAAAAAAACCCAAACGTAAATGAAATAGCATTTAACACAGGCACCAACAAATCAAATGTGTTTAATTACTAAAAATCACTTATTCTATTAGTAAATCTTTTTCCAAAGGAAAGTTTTAAAACAAAACGCTGAAAACGTTCCAACTGACAACTTCAAAACAAAACGCTACAAATTATTAAAACAGTAAAAACTCAACAGTCAACTCAAAACTACACTACTCCTGATGACGACTAAAAGTATGGCCGAAAGCGCTTGAGCAGAAGATATAGGACAATTTTTTTACCATCAAGATCCTGACACTTGAAAAATAATCAGGAGTCTTGAAACAGAGTTCCATCGTCTTTAACAAAAGATGCTTGAAAAAAAAAATATAAAGTAAAGTTGGCGACCTTCATCGAGAGAGACTGAAGGCTCCCTTTTAAATAGCTACTACACCAAGGTGTAGGGGAGGTCGCAACTCGTTTCTCAAGATCGCTCTTGATCATTACCTTATAATGCTGAGTGCTAAGCAAGGCGGCATCAAGTACCATTTTTTGAATCTTTGGTATGACTCGACCTGGGATTGAACCCTGGTCTCCCGGACCATTGGCAAACACTCTACTCATTATGACCCTTCTGTCTTTTTTTATGCATATTTGTTTCACTTCCTATACGCGATTACTTTTTCAGTCGCTTTCAAAATGGCTTTTTTCGTTAAAACTGTTATTCTACGCTCGACAACACAGCCTGACCCACAAGAGATTGTAAGAATTCCTTAAAGTTACTCACCGAATATTGTAGTCCTGAATTTGTTAGGGGTGCGTCAACATTCGAATCCTTTTCCAGCATCAAAGGGATCGTCTAATCAAAAGTTGCAAAAGAACATTAATTCTCCGTTCCTTCAGGTGTTTTCATACCATTAATGGCATTAAATGAAGTAGACGCTCTCATTTTGCGACTTACAGTTTCCTACTGCTGCGTGTATGAAAAAAAACAAACATAGGTAGGCAAACATGTCATATTAAAGGAGCCCTTAATAGGGAATGAAAACCCTGTTATAAAAAAGTTAGATACGCACATTAACATATACACAAAGAGCATTTCCGTTTCTTCGAAGGTTTGTCAAGAGTGTATGTATGTATTTATTCAAACCCTTCACCAGGATGTAACACAGGGGCAATTTTTTAAGGGAATAAAACGGGTTTCACATCAGTTTTCCAGGTGGGAGGAGAAAAGTAGACGATACGTAGCGACTAACTTGCTGGACTGAGAAATCAACTTCTACACGAATGGCTTTCGCATTAAATAAGCCACAGAGGTTGATATGCCATAAAACAAAGAAACCAAGTATTTTCCTTTTTCAGGACTAGTTATCATAACCGAGTCTACCCTACTATACCTGTAACCTGATGGGAAAAGAAGAGATTGATTCATATGATTCACAAAGACATTGGTACGAAGGGAAATGAAAAGAACCTTGCCCAGCATTTAAACTTAGTTCGTCTATTCCATTTCCTGCGATGATAACCGTTATGCTAACCACGCTTTAATTATAGATATTGTATGAAAGTACTTTATAAAAATTATTATTTTATTTTTATTTTTTTTGCTTTTTGTTTTTTTTTAGTAGCGGTGAATCAATATCTAAGAAGGAAATTTCAACTATTTTGTTTTTGTTTTTACTCGTTTATCTTGAACAATATATTGTAAATCAAAAAGATTTTCCAAAATAAGTAATTTAAGGAATCAAGTTCTTTTAGGGGGAGTTTCCATGGCGTAATGACTAACGAGCTGATCTGCGAAATCGTAGAATGCGAGTTAAAACTCCAGTCGTGCTATTACATTCATTTTCGGACTAACACGCTTGGGAAAGTTTTGAACGCTCTTATTCTCAGTGTATGGGTTAAATTGTACCGCTAATTGTACCACAAGGATGGCTTCTGCATTATATTATCCACAAAGGTTGATAAGCCATTAAGAAGGAGAGAAGTTGTTTTAATTGAAAAGTAAATTTAAGATAAATAATGTGTATATAAGAGAATCTTTTTTCTATGAAGAGCCTTGTCATCTGGAGATGCTGAATACATCAATCACATCTCTGCAGAGATATGAATAACCCAGATTTGGTATTAAATAACCTACAATGGTTGATATGCCATTAAACGAAACCAAACCAATCAACAAATGTAAACTCTACATTTATTGGAATTAGTTTATAGCAAAAATTTTGCTAATCTCGCAAAAATATTTCTTTTGTGGCAATTACAAATAGCAAAAAATCAAACAGAGAGCTTCAGGCTTGACCAGAGTTCTGTCATCAATTTTTTTTAAGGCTGAAAAGAGCAAACCATGTGAAATTTACAGAAGAATGTATAACGTTTACGGAGAAGCATGTTTTAGTCAAAAAAATCTTCACAAATGGCTCGGCATGTATTTGCTACTACGAACCTGAGTCGAAAAGAGAGTCCATAGGGGTAGAAATACACTGACTATGCGGTAAAGAAAAGTTCCGGAAGCAGCAGTCAGTAAAAAAAAGCTCAGGCTGATAGCCTTCTGAGGCCAAAAAAACTCGTCACTATTGATTTCCAGGAGAAAAGGTGCAACTATAAACAATGCTTCCTGTTATCAAAACCTTGGGCAAAATTCACCTTATTCATTGAATTCTCTCTCTCCCTCCTTCTCTTTCTCTCCCTTTCTATCTGTCTATCTATCTGTTTCTTTCTCTCTCTCTATATATATATATACATATATATATAATTATTTGAAAAATTATATTGAACATGATATAGATCTAATTTAAATAAAGTATTGATAATAATAGATATTTCTCCATATCTATCTATCTATCTATCTTTCAACTCCTCTGCACAACCAAGATTAGACACAAGGTCAACTTTTAAGCGGGGTTTAACCCGTTTGAATTCACTGTTTTCTTCATCCTAGACCTTGTTGCCATACTGAGTTTAAAGAGCCCAATCTGCCCCATTTTTTACCTATAGATGAGGGTAGAATAGTTGGATTCATACTTTTCCCAAAGGTATTAGCGCTACATGAAATGCAAACAGCCTCGTCTAGGATTTGAACTCGAATCACCGTATCCTTTATATATATATATATATATATATATATATATATATATAAACAGTAGGTTGACTAATAGTCGTCTCAAAGGCTCCCTTTTCAATAGCTACTATACCAAGGTGTAGGGAGGGTGCTACTCCTTTCCCTGGATTGCTCCACTGACCCTTGATCCATGTCATAATCCTGAGCGTTAAGCAAGGCGGCATCAAGTACAATTTTTGAGTCTTGGGTATGACTTGACCCGGAATTGAACCCCAGTCTCCCAGGCCATTGGCGAACACTCTAAGCACAATGCCAATGAGTCGGTCAGATATAAAATGAACAAGTGATAAGATTGATGGAAATAGATCTTTGTAAATTCTAACTTTTCAGTTATTCTCAAATATATTTGATATTTGACTATCGTCAGGAGAAAGATTTTTAGAAGAAAAGTGTTTTTTTCAAAAAGTTTTTTGTTGATATGCCACAAAGAAATCATGAGAAATGTGCAAGTAACCAAAGATATCGTTGAATGAGAATTATTTGTTGGTATCCAAGGGGTTCTAAACTGACCGTTTTTAAAATCTCTACTCATCGTAACCACCAGACGCTGAGATCCACTCGTGGGAGGTACTTGTCAGGCGTGGGTGTTTCAAATTAGCCGTAACTGTTTTAGTTAAATATTTGACGTACGTACTCATTTATTTGGATATTTATGTAGCAACCAGCCTTTCCATTTTAATAGAGGCGCTCGGAGTATAAAAGAGGCAGTCATTGTACAATGGTCGTCGTCGTTGAAAATGAACGCGGTGATCCGAGTTCAAATCCTAAACGAGTCTGTTTGCATTTCCCATATTGCTAATAAGCTTGGAAAAGGTATGCATCCAACTATTTTCCTCACCATTTATGGGTAAATAGTAGGGTAGACTTGGCTCTTGAAATTCGATGTGGCAACTAGTCTAGGAGAAGGAAAAATATGAAGTCAAAACAATTAAACACCACTTAAAATTTGACCTTGTGTCATATCCTGCTCGTAGGGAAGGGTTGTTAAACGCACGCACACATGCACACACACACACACACACACACAAGTAAATAATGGAGTAAAATCTGATAATATGGAGAAAAAAATTTTGATAACAAGGTAATCTAATTTGAATGAGAGACTTATTGAAAAAAAAAGTCGACACTATTGCGTTTCGGTTCGAATGAACCATCATCAGGATTGGGAGGGACGATATTAGTGATGTTAAATCAACAATGGATGTTTAAGAAATTATACAAAAACCTAGGGAAAACCTATATCTCAGGAAAATTTGGCCGTTTAAACAATACAGCATTGTTTGTTTTTGAAATGTGATTTTTGGAGAATATTAATATATGCACGTAAGTAAAGTTGGCGACCGTAGTCGAGGGTCACCCAAAGGCTCCCTTTTTAATAGCTACTACACCGAGGTGTCGGGGAAAGCGCTACTCCATTCCCTGGATTGCTCTACTTTACTCTTAATCCGTACCTTATAATGCTGAGTCTTAAGCAAGGCGACACCAAGTACCATTTTTGAGTCTTTGGTATGACTCAACCTGGGATTGAACCCCGGTCTCCCGGACATTTGGCGAACACTCTGCTCATTAGGACAAATGATATATATAAGTATACGTTATATTTTCGTGTTTGTGCAATAAATTCTTTCTGGTGACGTTCATCCTATACCGAAACATCAATTTGATTTTTTATTGTTCTTTTTTCCCCATTATTAATGTTTAAATAATGGTTTGCTAGATTAACTAGCAATCTGCTGCCTCACGGCGAGATGTCCAATAAGAGTATATCGTAAGCTTTTTTTCATTTTCTTTAACACCTACAACAAGAAACAAGCACGCAACTCTCCCAGCCATTGAGCAGAGCCATGGATTATTTCAAAGGAATTACCCGCCGGTATCGATATTCTATTTAATAGAAAGCAGTTAAGCGTTAAATTAAATTAAATATTTTAACAATACAGACGAATTAGAGTTATGACTGCTACAACGAAGGCAGCTGGCATGACAATTACGACTCTTTGATGAGCTTGGTTATTGCCGCTTCACAGTGAAGAATAGTGGAGACTGGAAATGTTAGGACATTATTAGAGTATGGATGAGTGGAGTATTTTACCTAAAAGGATTAGGCATGTTTATACAGAGAGAGAGAGAGAGAGAGAGAGAGAGAGAGAGAGAGAGAGAGAGAGAGAGAGAGACAGAGAGAGACAGAGAGGAGCGGTGAAGGGGTACTGAAATGAGCAGTTTGGTTTGGTTTGGTTTGGTTTGATTTTATGGCACATCAACTATTGTAGGTTACTTAATACCAAATCCATTTTTATACATATAAACTACAATTTTAAACAATTCAGTTTAGCATAAGTACACAATTTAGTTCTATAGATAGGACCGTTTCAGGTGCTACCTCTTCGGGCTAGAGTGGACTTTGGTGCGATGGCAATGAAGGGGCACTCCGCATTCCCCCAAACTCCAGCATTACTGGAGTCTCACCATCAGATTAGTGCCATTAACAGGACACTCGTCAGGGAAGAAGTAGTCGGTGTCCCAACCGGCTGATCAACAATCTCTGTTTGATAATTGTCATAGAGACAGAGAGAGTGGGAGAGAGGTAGATCTGAAAAGACTGAGATAGATCAATCCATAAATAGACATGAAAAGACGGAGAAAGATATGAAAAGACTAAGATAGATAGATAGATAGATAGACAGATAGATAGATAGGATCGGGCAGGATTAGGTACAAGTAGACGTAAGAAAAATACTTACAGCCTAAAATATTAGAAACATAAAATTTTCTGGATTATATTTTAGTTACATCCAACTATTCTCCTTCCAGCTACGAGTAAATAGGCAGACGGCACTTTTGAACCTTGGTATGACAACCAGTCTAGGAGAAGGAAAACTCTGTATCCTAACCTGTTACACTCCGCTTAAAAAATTGACTTTGTGTCGCATCCTACTCGTACGGATCAGCTGGGAAAATACATACATTTGGGACGTAGGGTTATATTCAGTGAGGTGAAATAAATATTTGTACATATGAAAATTTTTATTTCTTATCTTTCAAACATAGCGGGAACCAAATTTTTATATACATTTACTGTATAAGGATATATTCTACTAATATGTGTATATAAACTTAGGTTACAATTAATTTTACAGAAATTAATGCTATTTATTTATTTTTATGTGTAAAAAAGTAATCGTACAGTATAAAAAATAACGCATTATCTTCATTTGATACTTTGTAGAATACCCTTTATTCATTTCAACAGCCACTACTTTCTTCCTGTAGTTCTCAATTAATTTATTGCGATAATTAGTAGGTATTTTGTACCATTCTTCCTGGCATATTGTCTTCAGATTATTGATGTTTGCTAGTGCTCTTTTTCAGATTTGAATTTTCAAAAATCGCCACAAGTTCTCAATTGGATTCAAATCCGGGGACTGTCTTGGCAATTGCAAAACATTAAGATTATTTTCAGACAACCACTTAGCTGTATGCTTGGGATCATTATCCTGCGGGAAAATGTAATCAGAAGGCAGCTCAAGACTCTCAACAGAAGACATCAAATTTTCTTGCAAGATCTGTTTATACTTTTTACCGTCTATTACTCATGTTTTGCCCACACCTTTTGCTGAAAAACATCCCCAAATCATTATACTACCACCGCCAAATTTGACGGTACCGTGTTCTTTGGTGAGTAGGTTTCACCATCTTTCCTCAATACACGATTTCAATAATTATGACTAAACAACTCAATTTGAGTTTCATTTGTCCATAATACCCTTTCCTAAAACGAATTTTCCTTTTCCTTATGCTGTCTTACAAATTTCAACCTTGCATCTCTCTGTCGTTTCAATAGGACTTTAGACCATTCCTCAGCATTTCATTACTTATTGTTTGTTTAGTTACACTACATCCAGATGACCGCAAATTTTCCTGCAACTCTTCATGCGTAACCATTGGATTTTGGCTAATCAGGCTTTCTAATTTTCTAGATAATATAGGAGAAATCTTCTTTGGAGCACCTGTTCTTTTTTTTGTTTTCAACTGTGTTACGTCTTTTAAACCTTGCAATGAATGAACTTATCATAGAAAAAGGAATATTCAGGTTGCTTGAGATATTTCTATAACTTTCTCCATCTTTCCAAAGCTTAACAATCAGTGCTTTTTTTAAAATTGCTTAATGATCAGAACATTCTCGTACGACAAGCAATTGCAGAAAGTTCCGGCTAGGATTTTAAGACTAACTATAGTTATACCGGCACATTGGCCTAGTGGGTAGAGTGTTCGCCAATGGTCCGGGAGACCTGGGTTCAATCCCAGGTCACGTCATACCAAAGACTTTAAAAATGGTACTTGATACCTCCTTGTTTAACACTCAGCAATATAAGTATGTATCAAGAGTAAAGTGGAGCAATCCAGGTAAAGGAGTAGCGCCCTCTCCTACACCTCGGTGTAGTAGCTATTGAAAAGGGAGCCTTCTGGTCGCCCTCGACTACGGTCGCCAACTTTATTTACTTTTATAGTTACTGATAACATTATTGGAACATTCTAGAAGGCTAACTATGTGTACTGATAGCATTATTGTAACAATGCAGAAAAATATTGCAACAATTTTGTACTGTATGATTATATTTTCACTCTTGAAAATGAATAAATTGCATTAATTTCTGTAAAATTTATTGTAACCTAGGTTTATATATACATATTAGTAGAATATGTCCTTATACAGTAAATTTATATAAAAATTTTGTTCAGGCTATATTTGAAAGATAAAAAATAAAAATTTTCGTATGTATGAATATTTATTTCACCCTCTCTCTCTCTCTCTCTATATATATATATATATATATATATATGCATGTATGTATGTATATATATAATTTAGCGCTGAAAGCGGTTTTAATCCGCTCAGATGCTTAGAATGATCTCTACACAAAATGTTGGGCAATATCACAATGTTTTCAAGTATAACACAAGACAATAAAATAATAATGGTAATAAATAATAATAATAATAATAATAATAATAATAATAATACCAGTTGTGATTGGTGCACTTGGATAGATCCGAAAAGAATTGCCAAAGACATTGAAAGACTTGAAAATAAGAGGACATGTGAAGATTATCCAGACTGCAGCATTATTAAGATGAATATTGAGAAGAGTTCTGGAGACTTGAGGAGACTTGCTGTCACTCAAACACTGGTTAGAAACCGTCAGCTAATGCTGGTGGGCGTGAAAAACTCTCAAAAGAGAAAAATTACAAAATATAGGATAAAAACTCACTACTCTGAGTTTTACGTTGCCAGTCCTCGATTTTGAGTAATCGACACGTTTGTAATACATTTACATCGTAAGAAGCCTGTTTAAAAGTAGCTCATCAAGTCGCGAGGTTTTACTCGGTTTTTACCTTTATTATCATGTACATATTTTCGAGTTTTTCACATCAGCGTTAGCCAATGGTTTTTCTCTGGAGTTTGAGTGACAGCAGGTCTCCTCAAGTTTACAGGACTCTTCTCGGTATTCTGGCCGATTTCAACAATGCTGTAGTTTGGATGGTCTCCACTCGTCCTCTTATTTCCAAGTCCTCCAGTCCTTGAACCAATACATTGGTGACTGTAACAAGAGCACCAATTACAGTTGATGAGGATCCATTACTTTCATGTTCCACAGTTTTTTTTCAATTTCCTTGCAAGGTGCAAGTACTTATCTTTCTTTTCGCTTTCTTTCAATTGTATTCTGTGGTCTGTCGGGATAGCAAAGTCCACAATTTGGCAAGTTTTTTTTTTTGTTGTCGTGGAATATTACAAAGGTTTTCTGGCCGAGATTAGGTGATACGTTTGTATATCAAAATCCCAGAGGAGTTCGAGCATCTCATTCTCCAGGACAGATTCTGGATTGTGTATATACTTTTTGTTTGTATGGTCAAGTTGAAATTTCTTGAACAATCCTGGTTGATCACTTATTATTATTATTACTTATTATTACTGTTATCCTATTTTAAACTTGAAAATATTGTGTGTGTATATATATATATATATAATTATCTATTCTATACTTATAAATAAAGAGGGTTTAGTATCGTTAATAGAGCATATATATAAAAGGTAGGATAGCATAGAAACCAAGTCAACATTGTTTCATAACAGCCAGCTTTTTCGCCTATGTGATCAACAGACCGGGCGTTAAAATTGATCCGAAAAGACTAATTTTTGGTGTAGGAATAGCCTAATGATCGCATAAGCGAGAAACTGACAGTCATCAAGCCCCTTTGATTCTGTGTCTATGCAATCCTAACTTATATATATATATATATATATAAGACATATATATATATATATATGTGTGTGTGTGTGTGTGTGTGTGTGTGTGTATGCATGTGTGTGTTTGTGTGTGTGGATAGATAGTTTGATAGATAGATACTGCATCAGTTGGATCTAATTATTATTTTTACAACGTTATTCCAACAGCGAAACATGCCAATCTGACAGATTTCAACTTAATCCAACCATCAACCATTTATATTCTCTCTCTCTCTTTCTCTCTCTCTCTCTATCACTATATATATATATATATATATATATATGTGTGTGTGTGTGTGTGTGTGTGCGTGTGTTAATATATGTGTCAAACACATATCTTCTAATATATAATGCAAACCTTCGAATGTATCTCAAATAAACAAGAATATGATCTTTCTTGACAAGTTTGAGATTTCTTTCCTCGGTCAAGTATGCAGACAAATCCAGTCGCTCTCTCTCTCTCTCTCTCTCTCTCTCTCTCTCTCTCTCTCTCTCTCAAGTGCGAAATTGCAAAGACAAAAGATCTCATGTACGCTATTTTAAAGTTCCTCTCCTTTATTTACCTCCCTTGAAGAGATGGCCGCCATCACAGAATGATTAATGGGCTGCGATAAGATATAAACAGTAGCTCTTCATAATATTTCATTGTCAAAAATAAAGGCAAATCCATTAAAATTCTCGGAAATAATAAAAAGCTAAAAATAAAGAAAAGAAAAAAAAAAAAAAGAATTTCGAACAAAGGAATCTGAAAATCGTAAAGAAATGAGAAAAAAAAAAGACATAAAAAAAAAGAAAATAAAGAAAAAAATCGAAAGAGTTGCTGTAAAAAAATAATGTAATGGAAAAAAACCCCGAATAGAACGACATTAAGAAATGGCTAAAATGAAAATAGTCGGAAGACAAAGAATTCATTAGAAAGAAAGAAAGAAAAAGGCGACCATGAACTCAAATTAGGTGTTCATTCTGAAAAATTACTTCGACTTTCTTATTTTTTTCTTGTTTTTCATGAGACTCTTGGGAACATCTATCTGAGTAAGCCTTCTAAGAATCGGGACAAATTTGTGGATTCGACCCGTTAAATTTCTTTTTCCACAGGGAAATTAATTTGCTTTATGAGATTTTCTTTGTTAAATAAAAGAAAAAATGTAGTAGATAGCTTGATTTTTAGGTGTTTAGCCTCGTTATGAATGGTTTAGCCTCGTTATGAATGACTGCATATGGCGTCTGATTTTTGAGAAAGCCGAAAGGATATTTTTGAATGAAGGAAGACGAACTGCTTCAACTTGTTGGAAATTTAGAGAGAAAGGGAGAAAGTGAACTGAAAGAGAAAGAGGAAGAAATCGTAAAAGCCTGCCGCAGTCGGTTTCGGGTATTTGATATGATGTGAACAACACTATTACATACCATATTGTGTATATTATATCAGTTTAGGGGAAAGATACATACCGGAAGTGAGGCATATGTGTCAAGGCGTGTGTATGTGTATGTAAATAGATTCGTAAAAGTGTATCAGGTTTCATTATATCTGCATGTATATATATATATATATATAAATAAACGGCCCACACATACTAACTAATGTGCTCACACACACACACACACATATATATATATATATATATATATTGGAAGTCCATGAATTCTATTATTCTTGGGGGGTAATCAATTAATGCAGACCAGAAATTATTGAATTTTTTTTTTAAACATCTATGTTTTAAGCTATGTTTTTTGTGTTATTTGTTCATATGTGTTTTTGTAATCTAATAATTCTGTTATATTGGGAAAAAGACATACACGAACAAATCACACAATAGGCAATAACTAACAATACTCATGTTTCAAAATGTATCATATAAAAGATAATCACAGAAGACAAATTGTCGTCCTCATTAATTGATTACCAAGCTATACGTCCTAAAATTCATGGACTTCCAAAAATTCACAAACCTGAATAACTTTTATGAATATATAGACACGCACGCACGCACGCACGCACATATATATATATATTTATAATGAGAGAGAGAGAGAGAGAGAGAGAGAGAGAGAGAGAGATTGATAAATAGATATTGTTACCTTGACTTTCTTCAGCTCAAACTTTCTTCGTTTATGTATTACGTCATTAATTTGAATACTGAAAGTACATTGATGTGTGAGATGTTACTTGACATAATCAGTTTACATAGTGTATCGGTGTATGGAGTTAAGGAATTTAATAATTTGATTTATTTATTATCATTTCTATAATAATAGCCATTATTTTATTAGATTTATTCGAAAGAGAAAAGCAATCAACGTTAGATAGCTTCTTTTTTTTCATAAAAAATGCCAACCTTAAACATTAATCCTAAACAAGAAACAACTATTATGTAGTACGAGAAGGTGATTAACTCCCCACAAAAGAAGCTACTATATCGCCCATAAACAACTCCACCCATATATATATATATATATATATATATATATATGTGTGTGAGTCATTCAATAAATAAGAATAATCTTTTTTTAAAAGACCAATAATAATATGTTTATATATATTTTTTCCATAAATGTAAATTCTACATTATTTGGAATTTATTTATAAAGAATATTTTTATCTTATAACCAGACATTGACATAATGGTTTGAGTGTTTGCCAATGGCCCGGGAGACCTGGGTTCAATCCCAAAGACTCAAAAAAGGGTACTTGATGCTACCTTGCTTAACACTCAGCATTATAAGGAATGGATCAAGGGTAAAGTGGAGCAATCCAAGGAAAGGAGTAGCGCCCCCTCTACACCTCTACACCTCAGTGTAGTAGCTATTGAAAAGGGAGCCTTCGGTCACCCTCGACTACGGTCGCCAACTTTACTTACTTTACTATTTTTATCTGGCAAAAATTATAATTCAGGAAGCTTTTTGAAAGGATCTAAAAAGGGAAAATGAATAGGGCACCAAATGAGACTCGAACTCACTTGTGAAGATTTGCTAGTCTAGCTTGCTCACTATTACACCACCATAGGTGCACAAATTTTTTCAGAATATTTGTTTTGAGGCTATTACAAATAGAGTGCTCTAGGTCTGAACTGAAGTCTATCATTAAATCTTTGCGGCTGAGAAATGCAAAATATGTGAAATTTATAAAAGAATGTGTCATGAGTACGGAGAAGCATGTTTTAGAAAAATAAAAAAGTGTGTTTATAAAATGTTTAAATATGGGTTTGTCACTATGAGCCTGAGTCAAAAATACCAACTATGGAATGGAAATACACTGACTCCGGCAAAAAAAAGTTCTGGGCTCAGCGGTCAGTAAAGAAGGTCATGCTGACAGACATCGGGACATAAAAGGACCAATCACTATTGATTTCTTTAAAAGATGTGGAACTATAAACAGAGCATTCTATTGTCAACTCTTTGTGCAACATTCACCTTATCTATGACCAACCCATGTATATATATATACGAGGTGCATATGATAAGTTTCCAGACTTTTTTCGTATGGGCATTTAAAATTGTCGTAGAATCTTAGTATGCTTTTGCTATACATCTTTTGAGATAACTGACCAATTTTTATGATTTCAGGTTCAAATGAACTGCTACAGCAGGAATTGGAATACACCCAACTAAAGCCTGATTGTTACAGCTGGTGAATTTCAAAAATCCAATCTGACACTTAAGAAGGACGATATGCAATAAAATTGTGTTTTAAACTGGGAAAAAATGCCACAGAAACGTATGGAATGCTTCAGACTGCCTCTGGACCATCCTGTATGAATCGAGCATCAGTTTTTGATTGGCATAAGAGATTCAAGGAAGGCAAAGAGTCTATGAGGGATAATGAGAGGTGTGGGAGGAGTAAGGAAGTCAATACACCAGAGTTGATTGGCTAAAGGATTACAGTTAGGGTTAGGGTTACTATGTTGAGGTTTTACGGGAATTCAGGAAGAGATTCCGTCGGAAGAGGCCAGCACTCTTCAAATCGGGTCAGTAGCATTTCCACCAGGACAAAGTACCAGTCCACAACTCCATCCTTGTCACCGACTATTTGACCAAGATGGGCATGAAGACAGTTCCTCAGCCTCCCTATAGTCTAGACCTTGCTCCCTGTGATTTTTTAGTTATTCCTTAAGCTCAGAGGCTGTCGTAATGAGACAATTGAGGAGATGAAAGAGGCTGTGATGACGGTCATTGACACGCTCACACAAGAGGACTTCCATGGGGCGTTCCAGAAGTTGTTGGAACGGTACAACAAGTGAATTGCTACTGGAGGAGATTACTTCGATGGGGACTAGAGTTTCATGTGTGTACTATCAATAAAAGTGCCCGTACGAAAAAAGTCTGGAAACTTATCGCATGCACCTCGTATATATATGAACAGTTCACATAGCTATTCTGATATCCAAGTCCTGGTGATGTTTACTGAAACCGAAACATTCAACGTCGACTTTAATTCATAATAAATTCACCTATTTGGATTATGTTTTTCTGCTGTCTTCATGCTGTCGGATTTTGATCCATATTTACTTTCATATATATATATATATATATATATACAAAGAAAATGAGTTGGGAATGATTCAATTTGAGAATATGTAATAGGATTCTTATAAATCTCCTGGAGAACTAAATGTATGATAATTAATGTATAGATTTCATACAGAACAACTTCATATAAATGAAAAACTCAACAAACCCTCATTTGGCTCTAATAGATTTATTTTAGCGGACCACATGAAGTGGCCATCTGAAATAAATTTATAATAACCGAAAGACCGTTTGGTGAGTTTTTTTCATCACACACACACACACACACACACACACACACACACAAACATATATATATATATATATATATATATATATATATATATGTTGTTTTTTTTTTGTGTGTGTGTGTGTAGTTCGGCAGCAGTCTTTCATTTAAGTATGTTTGATTAAATAATAAAGAAACTGTTGTCTATTTAATTTTATTAAGATCCTTTCAAGTTTCCAGATAAGTGTCTTGTTTTTAGGTTGGAACTGGTTGATGAATTTACCAAAATTGTCTGAAGCGCTTTTTTTTAATATTCTAATTTTTGATAATAATCTATTTTCTTTGATAGCGTTCTGTTTTAAGTTCCTTCGATGTCATCGCCATCTCAGTTTTATCCAACTTTGTGTTTACGTAATTTTGTAATATTTAAAAAAACCAAAAAAACTCTTCAAAAATTCTTTAAAAAATCTCTTTATACATGAAAACAGCCCCTGATAATGACCTATGAAATGTCCGAAAGTGATCGGGACAATTTTGATAAATTCATCTACTAATTTCAACCTAAAACCAAGACACTTATCAGGAAACTTGAAAAGATCTTAATAAAATCATATAGACAAAATGTGTCTTTATTATTTAATCAAATATGCTTATATATATATATATATATATATATATATATATATATATATATTGAAATAAACAGATTGTTATAAAAACGCTTTTTCTTAATTTAGAGAAGTGCTCAATTATTGGGCAGTAAAGCAGGATAAACCATAAGATTAAGCAAAAAACTTGTCGGCGAGGCTTAGAACACGTTGACAAGGCACCATATATACAAAAGGGGATGTCCTGGATATGAATAAACTATATATGGGGATGAGGCGCTAATTCTGGAGCTTTAGGGAGTGTAAAATATTACTTAATTGCAATTGCTCCCACTTATGACTTAAATTGGTTTGTTTGCAAGTTATTTTTAATAGATAGTTATACTTGATATCATATTATTTATATCATATAATTGATATTATATCATATTGTATCATATACTTGATATCACATGATTTATATCATATTCAGTGTAACCCGGATATAAGAGAGTTATCGGGACAGGAGACAGAGTCTGATATATCCGGGTTTGGTCTATTTTGTTTTGGTAACACAGGCTCTAATTTGGGACCAGAGACAGTCTCTCTTATATCCGGGTTACACTGTAATTGATATCATATAATATAATTCACTTGTAACCATGTGCAAAACTCCTTAGTACTATGTGCGCAATTCTCAAACTCTTAGGCATGAAATAACCTCAGATGTATTTTCATGAACTTAATATCAAACGATAAAATAGATAAATGTTTTCTCCCTTCTTCGTGTAAGTGACTGTATGTTGCATATATATATATATATTTTTTTTTTTTCTTTGAGAAAAAACAAACCGGTCATATTAGGAGTATAGATTTATTTCCATCCTGTTATGGGTTTTTTGATATAAATCAAAAACACCAAAAAAATGAACAGGACTTCTTCAGATCTTATGGATAAACTAATTCAGATAGACGCCTTTTAAAATAAAAATTTAAATGCTCTTATAATCTTTTGTATGCTTGAGCTATTTGGGCCATTACTATTTGGGATATATATTAACCCATCAACAGATATAAACCTATCTGTTCCGGGCTAATAATCCTATTAAGTATATCTAATGTATATAAACCCACAAGATCAGCTACTTGAGAGGAATCATATATATATATATATATATATATATATATATATATATATATATATATATATATATATATATATATAATTAAAGAACACAACAATAGCACCAATTACATGTCCTGACTTAAGAAAAATACTTATAGATAATACAATTATATACAAAAACAATAACAAAAGACGACTACAAATCCTAGAGGCAATATACATTAAAGAACAAATATAAATAAAATTGCATTTAATACAGACGCTAATATATTAAACATCTTAAATAGGTAATATCCCTAACCTATTAGACAGACTCTCCAAACTCAAAATAATTATTTAAAAAATCCTACAACTTAATCGAAAAAAGAACGCTACAACTCAGCTAAACTTAAAACTCAACTTGACAGCCACCAAAAGCAACGACCTCTGAAGATGACCAGAGCATAGTTGAAAGCAGTTGAGAAAAACGTGTGATAATTTTTACTCTAACTTGACCCTGAAATAAGGGGGGGAAAAAAGACAACTCGTGAAACTACAATCCAAAACTATGAATAAAATGAGTTCTATCATGTTTAACAAAACATGCCGTAGCCAAAATTTTCTGCCAAAGTATTCAATATATATATACATATACATGCAAATTTCATTAAACATAATAGACATTTTATGCCTACATCACTTTTGTAACAGATTCTCCCCTGATGATGGCCCAAAGTCGGGCAGAAAGTACTAGGGATACATACAACTATGGACAATACCTTAATCAGTTCCCCCCGAATACGATAAAAGTAATACGGGAATTCGAACGGATCCAAAAGAGAATATGTAGGCATAAAATGTCTATTATGTTTAATGAAATTTGCATTAACGAAGAAATGCTGCCTAAATATACATATATATATATATATATATATATATATATATATATATATATATAACAGTGTTAGTTTTCACAATCTCACTTCTTGGGTTTGTGGCAGACCAGATGCGATATAATTTGGAGTGTTCAATATCTGTGATTGAGCTATTATATAATAATAATAAGGAAATATATGTTAGTTTTTATATATATTTAATAGCATGGAAGCTTGTCGGCGATCACAGATTTCATGACGTTATGAAACCTGTGGTCGCAGTCAAGCTTCTATGCTATTATATTGGGGACTGCTATATATCTAATATATATGAATAAATTGGATTTGGCATTAAATAACCTACAATGGTTGATATGTTATAAAACCAAACCAAACCAAACCAAAATTTTGTAATGCCTCGTGTAATGTTGTACAGTCATGACTGATATTTGCATAATTCATTTATTGCTATGTGCAACATAGAAACTATGCAACCAAAAATACATTTCTAACACTGTAATCAAAATTAGATATGCATGAATGTATATTTTGGCGACTGCTATATATATATATATATATTTTCGGTTAGAGAGTTTAATAAAAACAATATCTAATCATATCCGTTTAGATTTCATTGTTCCGCTAAAAATTATAACATCCAGATATGCATGACTTTGAAGAGAATTAACATTTGAAAAAGAATATTGCTTATTTAATATACTGAAAGGAAAATGTAAAATGGCCCAGTCGGCTGAGGCTTCAGAATACACCGATTGCATCTCTGCAGAGGAGTAAAACTCCCTCAACGAGTATCCTGGATATGACACTAAATAGTCTGATGGTGAGGCTCCAGTAATGCTGGAGCTTTGGGAAATGCGGAGTACTCCTTCATTGCCATCGCTCCCAGGTCGACTCTGTCCCGGAGTGGTAACACCTGATAGGGTCATATCTATATGTTAAATAGAACTAAACAGCGTACTTATGCTTAACTAAATTGTTTGAAATAGAACTGTTTTTTACATTAAAACTGCGTACTTATGCTAAACCGAATTGCTTGAAATAGAACAATTTTGACAGTTAACTGTGTGCAAACAAAAAACTATACTAATACTTAACTGAATTGTCTGAAACTTTTAGCGAAATGACTTAATTTTGCGTTAAATAACCCCCCAAAACGTTGATACGCCGTAAAATATAATAGCCAACCAAACTAAAATGTACAAATATAAAAAATGTATACATATTAAAATGTATAAATATAAAAAATATATACATATAAAAATGTATAAATATAAAAGAATGTATCAATATAAGAAATGTATAAATATACTAAATGTATAAGTAAAAAAAAATATATAGATATAAAATGTATAACTATAAGAAATGCATAGTTATAAAAAATGTATAAATAAAAAATATATAAAAAATATATAAGTAGAAAATATATAGATTTAAAAGAGCATAGATATAAAAAATGTATGAATATAAAAATGTAAATATAAAAATGTATGAATATAATAAATCTATAGATATAAAAAATATAAAAATATAAAAATGTTTAAATCTAAAAATGTATAAATATTAAAAATGTATTAGTATAAAAGATTTTAAAATATAAAAATATATAAAATCAAAAATGCATAAATATAAAAAATGTATAAATACAAAAATGTATAAATATGAAAAACGTATATATATAATAATGTATGAATAAAAACTGTATAGATACAAAATGTATAAATATGAAAAATGCATAAATTTAAAAAATGTATAAATATAAAAATGTATAAATATAAAAATGTATTGATATAAAATGCATAAATATGAAAAATGTATTAAAATAATGTATAAATATAAGAATTCATTAATATAAACAATGTATAAATACAATAATGTATAAATAAAAACTATATAGATATAAAGTAGGTAATGTTGGCGACCGTAGTCGAGAGCGACAAGAAGGCTCCCTTTTCAATAGCTACTACACCGAGGTGTACGGGAGGGCGCTACTCCTTTCCCTGGATTGCTCCACTTTACCCTTGATACTTACCTTATATTGCTGAAATATAACAGCAAGGAAATATCAAGTACCATTTATATATAGGGTCAAATCCTGGGCGATAACGTTAATACCTTTCGAAAAGGTATGAATCCAACTTTTCTCTCTCCAGCTGAGGCTAAATAATAAGACAGACTTGTTATGGCAACCTGTCTAGGAGAAAGAAACACTGAATTCAAACTTGTCAAACTCCACTTAAAATGACCTTGAATCACTTCATCTTCTTGTAGAGGTGTTGGAATATATATATATATATATATATACGACGCATTGAAACACGTCAATTGAACCCAAAGCAACCTAAACCTCCCAAAAAACATTACATTATAACTCTCAAATACTTATTTAAAATTTAAAAGTTCATTACTTTTTAGACTGATGTGGCTGATGAAAATCTTCAAGAAAAAAGGGAAACTACTGACAAGTGAAAAATCGAATGTCTAAATTGTTAAATTTTAAAGATTAAGTTTCATTTACGTGTTGAGCTAATCCTATGTCATCCATACACCTTCAGTCTTGAAATGTATGCAGTCATGAAATATATATATACTTTGATCATAATGAAAGGTTCAAACCTGCTGGGATTTTCAAATATATATATATATATATATATATATAACAGGTAGCCTAGTCGGGTAAGGCTGAAGAATACGTTGACTGCATCTCTGCAGAGGATTTAGACCCCCACCCACCCACTGAGTGTCCTGGTGTGACACGAAATCGCATCAGAGGATAAGGTTACAGCTTTGGGGAATTTGGAGTACTCATCTATTGTAATTACTTCCTGGTCCACTCTAACCTGAAGTGGTCGAAACCATTTGACTAGGAATAAACAAATGATCTCTAGTTCCTTTTAAAACTGTTTCCAATAAACCATTCGTCCTCATGTCAGAGAAAAGGATTTGGCGTTAAGTAACCAACTTGCCCAGTTGAATAGGTTGGGGCTGTTGAATACACTGACTGCTTCTCTGCAGAACGGTAAGAACCCCACAATGAGTGTCTTGATATGACACTAAACAATCTGATTGTGAGGCTTCAGAAATGCTGGAGCTTTGGGAAATGCAGAGTACCCCTACATTGTCATAGCTTCAAGGTCCTCTCTGGCTCGGATTGGTAGCACCTGATAAGGTCCTATCAATGGGTCAAATAAAACTAAACTGTGAACTTATGCTTAACTAAATTGTTTGAAATGGAACCGTTCTGACATTTAACTGTGCGTCAACAAGAAACTCTACTAATACTAAACTGAATTGTTCAAAATAGAACTAGTTATATGTATAAAAATGGATTTGGCATTAATAACCTACAATGGTTGATGAGCCATAAAACTAAACCTGTTTATCTACAATGTTATCTAAAAAGTATTCGTTTAGCAATCTTAGAAATCGTATATATATATATATATATATATATATATATATATATATAAACAGAATTTGGCATTAAATAACATAAGAATGTTGATATGCCATAAACCCAACCAACCAACCAACTTAGTAACCTATAAGGGTTGATATGCTTTAAAATACAACCAACCAACCAACCAACCAACCAACCAATACAAAATGAGTGAACAAGCAAACCGTTTAAAAGGAATCTTTATATTGAAAAAAAAATCCTCAAATGCTGACCTGCGGAGCAGAATAAAACCTGAAAGGAATTAAGATATCAGCGCTTTTTTATATTGGCCTTAAAATGAAAAGTTCTGAAGCAATCATCAAGGGGCATTAGCCTCTATATGAGTACAAATAAAGTAGAGTTCATATGTTTTAAACAAGGAGCCTTCTCATTTTTAAGCCGCAGACCTCTAAAATTAGTTGAGAATTTCACATAGCACGGTAGCAATATTTCATCTACTAAAAGTGATGTCAACATACGTCAAGCGAAGGCATGGACAACTACAGTCAGATTTTTGATCAAGTGGAAATCTGATCTCTCCAATTGAATAAAACGGGATTTCTTCCGAGCTGTGGCTGAACAGAGTTTGGGGGGCAAAATTAGGAACATTCTAGCATAATAATAAACGACTTTATCATAAAACAAGATTAATTTTGATGTAAAAAAAATAAACAGGAGATAGACGCAAAACAGTAAATTTATTCAATATGGCCACCATTTTTTTTCAATTATTGCATCAACAGAGTTTAGAAACGGTTTACATGCCTTCAAAATAAATTTTTATGACATTTTATTCCATCTCTCTTCAATAGCAGTGAACCAATATTTGAAAGTGAAGTTGCATTTGTTCTGTTTTCTTAAACGCCCCATATTGCGTAATTAAAGTGGGGAGGTAAAGTCTGGGCTTGATGGAGCCATAAAGAAACTCCAATTATTTCGTTTTGTTTTTTTTTGGCTTAGTTTCGGCGTTAAGCAAATTATAGATTTTTTGTCGTTTTTCTTGCTTACTCATATTGGGCTGAATTTTAATGAAAAAGTGCCTGAATAATAGAGCTAATCATGAAAATCTAGATTTATTGCGTTTAAAAAATGTACTGATAAAATTTTAAAAAAGTCGTTTAAAGAATTATAACATATTTTGCTTCCACACCCTGTATCAATATTACTGTGTGGATGAACCAACTGGATTCTAACAAATCCTATGGAGAGAAATCTAGATGGGAACCCCACAAGAATACTACGCGCTATTTTCAACCCTGTAAGCACTACCACATATGGCCACCTACCTCCCATGTCACAAACCATCCAAGTGAGACGAACAAGACATGTGGGCTAGTGTTGGCGAAGGAAGGGTGAACACATAAGCGTCGTTCTCTGATGGATTCCAGCACATGGATGTACCAGTGTTGGCTGGCCAGCAAGGAATTAGATACATCAGCTCTGTGTGGACACTGGATATAGTCTAGAAGACTTACCGGGAACGATGGATGATAAGGACAAATGACGAGAGGGAGTCAGGGAATTCTGAGCTCTCAGCGCAACTTGATGATTAGGATTTTACTATATATATATATATATATATATATATTCGTATTTACACTTTAATGAATTCATTTTCATACAGACATTTATCTTAATTTCTCACCCTTGACATCATAACATATAAATGCGGTTGTAGTATTGTAAAACTATGTATCTTGTAAAATCCTTTAGAATTTCTGTAATTTCATTAGAATTCAGTTTTTCTGAACACGTTAAAATCATCTAAGATTCTTGAATTCATGAAGTTCAAAAGCGGTAAAGTTGGTGACCGTAGTCGATTTGAAGGCTCCTTTTTCATTTGCTAAAATATCCACTAATTTCCTTAATTTACTAGCGGGA
The DNA here is from genome assembly GCA_963585895.1 of Sepioteuthis lessoniana. Taxonomy (NCBI): domain Eukaryota; kingdom Metazoa; phylum Mollusca; class Cephalopoda; order Myopsida; family Loliginidae; genus Sepioteuthis; species Sepioteuthis lessoniana. The sequence continues at coordinate 84,150 of CAUZXS010000679.1, forward strand.
TAAAATTGTAGTGACTACTAATTTAGTTGGGCCTTTAAATAAATGAATTGTTACTAGAGGTAATGAATGTGTATTAAGGAATACAGAATTTATTATAATTATTATTATACACCTTGCGGGTTTTTCACACCAGTGTTAGCTAGTAGACTTTCACTGGAGTCTGAGTGACAGCAAGTCTTTTCAGGTCTCCAGGACTCTTCTGAGTATTCAGGCTGATTTCAACAATGCTGTAGTCTGGATGATCTCGATTTTTCCTCAGATTTCTAATTCCATCAGTTATTTCTTCAAGCTATTGTGAACCGTTCCAAGTGTATCAATTAGAATCGGTATCACCGTCACCCTCATGTTCCACTGCTTTTTATTTCTCTAGCAAGTTCGAATTATTTGTTTATTTTTTCGTTTTCTTTCAGTTTCACCGAGTGATCAGCCAGGACGGCAAAATTCATTATTTGGGAGGTTCTCTTTTTTTATGTTGACTACTATTAGGTCCGGTCGTCAGGCCGAGATTAGGGGATCCGTATGTAACTCAAATTCCCAAAGAATTTTAAGTGTCTCATTTTCTAGTCCTGATTCTGGGTTGTGAATATACTATTTGTTCATATGGTCAAATTTAAACTTCTTGCACAATTCTCAGTTGATCCTATTTACCCAACCCCTCCGTTCGGGCAGGACATGACACAAGGTCAATTTTTAAGCGGAGTTTAACAGGTTTGAATTCAGAGTTTTCCTTCTCTTAGACTAGTTGCCTCACCAAGGCTGAAGAACCTAGTCTGTCCTACTATTTACCCATAGCTGGAGGGAGAATAATTGGATTCATACCTTTCCCAAGGGTATTAGTGCTATGTGAAATGCAATCAGTCTCGTCCAGGATTTGAACTAGTGTCGCCGTGTCCAATTCCTACGACGATAACCATTACACTACGGGCACCTCCAATTCTCAGTTGATTACCTTCCTCAATCAGACGTTTCCAGTTTTGTACTCTTTGCGCTGATTAGTTACATTCACTTATGTGATTGATCGTTTTGTCTCTATGATCACATAACCTACATTTGCTATTTTGTTACGTCTTATCTATTCTTGCTTTGATATAATTGTTCCTTATGGTGTTGTTTTATGCTGCTATAAGAAAAGATTCAGTTTCTCTCTTAAGTTTTCCCTTTTTTAGCCACGTCCAAATCTTCTTTCGTGAGAATTCGCCTGTTTATCACTTGAAATGTCCATACAGTTGTTTTTCTTCCTGTTTTTTTTTAAATTTATTTTTGTTCTGTCGATCTTCATATTGTCTGCATTATTTTTAGTCGCTGTAAACAGTCTTCGTCCGAGCTTTTTATGTAGTTTTCGAATCGTTCTATCGATGCATCAACGTTATCTTCAGTTCTAGCAAGTCCTCTTCCTCCTTCTTTTTTTGACACATAGAGTTTGTCAATGTCATCTTTCGGATGTTAGACCTCATGCATTGTCATTAGTTTTCTTGTTCTCTGATTCATTTGTTTAAGTTCTTCCCTTGTCCACTTCAAGGATGGTCCCAAGTTCTTTACAAGGAGTGGGGCAGCTCTGGTGTTAATCCCTTAATAAGTTTCCTGCTATATACTTTGGTTTCGAGTAGCTTTCTCGTTCACCTGAGATACTCTTTTAAAAAAGTTTCTTTCATCTCCACTTGTTTGATAGTGTCCACTTCCAATATTCCCAAGTATTTATTAGTTTACTTTTCTGTTCAGATTTTTTCTTGATTTGGTAGTTCCATTACTTCCGTCATGTGTTGTTTGCCCTCTTTTCATTATTAGCATAGTGTATTTGTCTGTGCTATATTCTATCCCAATGTCCTGACTGTATATTCTCACTGCCTATATTAGGGTTTCCTATTCTTTTTCGTTTTTAGCAAACAGTTTGATGTCATCAATGTACATTAGTTGATCTTTTCTTCCGAATTACTAAGTTTGTATCCGCCGGAGCATTTCCTAAGTATGTGGTTGAGTGTCATCATCGCTTTTATTATTACTATTATTATTTACTCATTAGAGTTATTCACATCAGTTGAAGCTGATGGTCTTTCACTGGAGTTTGAGTGACAGCAAGTCTCCTCAAGTCTCCTGGACTCTTCTCAGTATTCTGGTCGTTCTCAACAATGTTGTAGTTTGGATGGTCTCCGCTCGTCCTCTAATTTCCATGTCCTCCAGGCCATTTAATAGTCCTTTAGTTACTGTACCGAATGCACCAATCACGATTGGTATAATCCTCACCTTCATGTTCCATAGTTTTTTAAATTCCCTAGCAAAGTCGAGGTAATTATCTTTCTTTACACTTTCTTTCAGTTTTATTCTGTGGTCAGCCGGGACAGCAAAATCTATAATTTTGCAAGTTCTCTCTTTTTTTTTTTTTTTGTTGATTATTATGATGTCTGGTCTTCTGGCCGGGATTATTATTATTATTATTATTATTATTATTATTATTATTATTATTATTATTATTATTTCTTCTTCTTTCTCTTCTCCTTTTTCTTCTTTTTCTTCTTCTTCTTGTTTTACAACAATTATATTATTGTTTAAGTTGAACATATCATCACCAGCAATTTAGGGGTTTTATGATATTAATTGTCAATATATTTAGTGTATTCATAAAATACCTGGAGATTTTCGGGATTTCATGAAATTCATGCTTTCAACATCACACACACAATTGTGTATATATATATATACACGAAAGATCAGATAATTTTCATTGATTGATCAGTATGCGCATCAAGTGTTACCTCTAGTTTCCCGGATACATTACACATCTAGTAATATCACTCGGTAAGGAACAGGAAATAAAGAAGCTCATTTTCAGTGAATTTTTTTGGCGGGAGGGGGAAACATTTCGGGCCCAATGTTCCCTGAACAGACACACACATACATAGACAAATTGTCTTGCACACTCCCTATCTCATTCTTTCTATATATACTTCATCTCTCTTTCTCTCTCTCTCTCTCTCTCTTTCTCTTTCTTCCTATATATATGTATATATTGAAATTGATCGTTGTGAAAACTTCAAAAAGTGTTCAAATATTCATGAGTAGACCTGGATAAAGCCTAAAGTAATAAACGTTTACAAACCCATTTATAACTTGTTTCATTACACCCAGTTTCATGTATTTTTACAAATCAATCATCAGATGTGACATATATATGTTGTTTTCTTCATTTGCGATATATATATATATATATATATAAACAAAAACTGAATTGATGAGACACACACACACACGTATAAACACACAAACACACACACATGTATATATATATATATGGGTGTGTGTGTCTGTGTCTATGTGTACATATATATGTAAACTGGTACTCATATTTTGGGTTATAAGTAAGTAAAATTGGCGAGCTTTGTTGAGGGTGACCCGAAGGCCCCCTTTTCATTTGCTACTACACTGAAGTGTAGGGGAGGGCGCTACTCCTTTCCCTGAATGGTTCAACTTTACCCTTGATCTGTACCTTATAATGGTGAGTGTTAAGCAAGGCCACACCAAGTACCATTTTTTGAGTTTTTGTTATGACTCTACCTGGTATTGAACCCTGGTCTCCAGGACCATTGGCGAACACTCTACTCATTAAACTTGGTAATAAATGGTACCTAATCATTGTCATTCTCAAGTCATGCAGATAGCACGGATTCCATTGACTCTGTCTCACTATCCATCTCTATCGGCCATCGCTTTTGGCAAGTTTTTAAGACGGCATCCAGTGTCTGCACAAAGTTGATATTTGTAAATCTATGCTGCTCTGCCAACACTGGTGTGCTCTTATGCACAAGTTCACAGGAGAACGTCCCTTATGAGGTTTTCCTTGCATCTACCGCATTGCCCGGCTTGTCTCGCTCGTCTTCCTAATACTATCAGTTTTGATTGTCTAATGTTCCATAAGAAATCCTGGTGTTTCTTATTTAGAAGAAAATTGATTAAAATTGTTAGGCTCCATATATTTATCAGTAAAACTATATATATATATATATATATATATATATATATATATATATATATACATCTTTTCAAAATTTACGTATGTGTGGTATCTGTACATTGATACCAAGGCTGATTTCAGACATCGTAAAGCTCGAAGGTTTTGTAGGTTATTAAGGAAAGTTGGTAAAAAAGCAGTCCAAAAAAATTGAAAAATAACTGAATCAATCTTGTTTTATTCATCACTTAATTCTCATGGTTAGTGGCTCGAACAAGTCAAGATGATTTGCCACCGAGATAAATACTGAGATGAAGTTTAAAAAGTTGATTAGAAAACAGATAAATGGAACAAGTCTTTTGGATTGGATTGGTTTGGTTCCGTAGGGTTTTATAACATATCAATCATTGTGATTTATTTAATGCCAAATCCTGTTTTTTCATATACATCAAATAGGATTTGTAAAGACATTTTTTGATTAGATTTTTTAAACGAGCCTGAACACATTTTTTTTGTAAACAGTTAAATGGTTTCAAGTATTGTTATGTAACAGTCACTATTTGACATCAGTCATTTGTTTGCACACATAGTTTGTACGTAATTTTATTTTAGAATGAGTTAGAACTAATTCGTTCGATCACTAGTCTTGCGATTGTTTCTATACAGTTAAATGGTTTCAGTTATTGCTCTTTAACACTAATAATTCAACCTGTCCACAGGTCAAGGTGATACCCTGATGTCTTCGACCGGATACACCTGTTATTTACACAGGTGTATCTCTTAATTGACAGCTCGCTCGAGGGCCAATATGTTACATCACTAAAAATTCAATTAAACACCAATCATTTGTTTTCACATTATCAAATAAGCTAACAATTCTATTTCTATCAATTCGATTTAGCATAAGTCATTTATTTGCTCACAGTTTAAATTTCAAACAGATCTATTTGTCGCATAGATATGACCCTATTAGGTGCGACCTCTCCGGGCCAGAGTGGAGCTGGTAGCAATGGTAATGAAAGGTTACTCCAAATTCTCCAAGTTTCGCCACCAGACGGTTTAATGTCATATCAGGACACTCGTAGTGGGGGTCTTACCCCTCTGCAGAGACGCAGTTGGTGTATTCTACAGGCCCAGCCGGCTGGGCTTGAGTCTTTTGAAGGATAAAATAACCATAAAAAAACCACGGATAAACCAAACTTCTACTGTCAATGATAATTATTATAAGTAAAGTTGGCAACCGTAGTCAAGGGTGACCCGAAGACTCTCCTTTCAACAGCCACTACACCAAGGTGTATGAGGGCGCTGATCCTTTCCCTGGATTGCTTCACTTTACCCTTGATCTGTACCATATAATGATGAGTGTTAAGCAAGCAGGCATAAAGTACCATTTTTTGAGTCTTTGGTATGACTCGACCTGAGATTGAACCCTAGGTCTCCCGAATCATTAGCGAACACTATATATGGTATTGATTTTTTTATCATATTTAAATTATTGCAGTTTCTTAGTGTGTGTGTGTGTGTGCGTGCACGCGTGTGTGTAAAAGAGAGAGAGAAAGAGGGAGAGAGAGAACAAGGAAAGAAAGAAAAATTTGGCTTCGTAACAATTCTCTTTTGCTTAAAAGAGTGGCTTGTTTGGTTTGGTGTGTGAGTCTAATTCCAACCCAAACAGTTATGGAGAATTTATTTGTTGCACGATAATTAGAGGGATTGTATGTTTTCTTGATTTCTTTTTTTTACTATTTTCACAAGTAAATAACGAGCTCAATATGTAAATAAGATCGGATTTTTCGCATTTAGAATGTAGGGAAAACATTTTTATTTAGTCTTAGGAATTTCACATTGAGTAAGAAAAAGAAAGCAAAAGAAATTGTTAAAGAGAAAGAGGAATGGAAAGAAGAATGAAAAAAGGAAAAAAGGAGATAAGAGATGAAAAGAAAGAAAGAAAGAAAGAAAGAAAGAGAAATTGAAAAAGAGAAAAAGAGCACCAAGTGACGCAGAGAAGTCTTAAAAAAGGGTTTTAGTGAAAAAGGAAGAGAGAGAGAGAGAGAGAGAGAGAAGAAAGAGAAAAAGTGAGAGATAAATAGTAAGGTAAAAAGAGAAAAAGGAATAATGATAAAGAGAAAGAAAGAAAGAAAGAAAGAAAGAAGGGAAAATAGGAGGAAAACGAAACGAAGCGAGAAACAGGGCAAAAACGAAAGAGAGAGAGAGAGAGAGAGAGAGGGAGAGAGAGAGAGAGAGAGAGAGAGAGAGAGAGAGAGAAGAGTAAAAGTGAAAAGAAAGAGGAAAAAGAAAAACAAAGAAAATGAGTGGGTGAAGATGAGGGAGAAAGAATGAGATAGAGAAAAAGAGAAATAGGAGAAAGTAGAAGTTAAAAGAACAGTATTCTGGCCAATCACAATAATTCTATTGTCTGGATGGTCTCCACTACTCATCTAATTTCTAAGTCTTCCATTCCCTTTACCAATTCTCTGGAGATTGTTCCAAGTGTACCATTTACAATTGGCATCACCGTCTTCTTCATGTTGCATTGATTTTTTAGTTTTCTATCAAGGTCATTTTGCTTTCTTTTTATTTTATTCTGTGGTCTTTTGAGACGGCAAAAGTTCACTATTCGGCAGGTTCTTTCTTTTTGCTGATTATTATTAAGTCTGGTCATCTGGCTGAGTGGTCGAGAATTATTATTATTATTATTATTATTATTATTATTTAACTATGCAAATAGAGTGGAATTTTTCGTAGTTGCTGTCCTTGAATGCAAAATGCTGTTGTTACTCAATGCTTTCAACAACGAAGACACTTGTATAATTAGTACTACTATTTTACCCAGTTGGCTAGGGCTGTAGAATACGCCGACTGCACCTCTGCAGAGGGGTAAGACCCCCCCCCCATGAGTGTCCTGTATATGACATTAAACAATCTGATGCTGGAGCTTTGGGGAATGCGGAGTACCTCTTCATTGCCATTGCTCCCAGGTCCATTCTGGTTCGGAATGGTAGCACCAGATAGGGCCCTATCTATGGGTTAAATAGAACTAACTACATACTTATGCTAAACTGAATTGTTTGAATCAGAGCTGTTTCACTAAACGGAATAGCTTGAAATAGAAGTGATTTTGACAATTAAACTGTGTACTAACATTTAAACTGCGTACTTATGCTAAACTGAACTGTTTTGAAATGGAACTGTTTTTTGACATTGAAACTGTACTTACACTAAACTGATTTTTTAAATTCAGAACTGTTTTGACATTTACCTGTGTTCCAACAAAATCTGTACTTATACTAAACTGAACTAGCTGAATTAGAACTGCTTGACTTAACTGAATAGCTTGAAATAGAAATGTTTTTCACATTTAAACTGTATTTACATTTAAACTGAGTACATATGCTAAACTGAATTGTTTGAAATAGAACTATTTTCATAAAAATGGATTTGACGTCAAATAACATACAAAGGTTGATGTACCATGAAAACCCAACCAACCAGCCAATTAACTACTACTACTACTACTACTAGAATACCCACGTTTCAAATTCAGGGATTTTTTACGTATAGATTGATACGTCTACGTTTCTAAAGGTTTAAGATAATGGCAAGTTCAGAATGCTAGATCAATGATCGACTGAAATCTTTTCAAATTAAGAAAGAAAGAAAGAAAGAAAGAAAGAAAGAAAGAAAGAATTACGTCAAGAGGGAGTAAGTGACCTCGAAAGAGAAATTGAAAAAAAAGAGAAAGAATATGAATTGACGTAGAAAAAAAATTCTTAAATAAAGAGTTATATAGATAAGAGAGAGCGGGAGAGAGAGAGAGAGAGAGAGAGATCGAAAGAAATATTAAGAGAAACAGAGGAATGGAAACAGAAAAAAAGAAAAGAAAATGAAAGAGATAAAGATAGAAGATATGAAGAAAGAGGAGAGGTTGTGTGACAAAGAAAAAAAAAGGAAAGAAAGAAAGAGAGTGAGAGATCAAGTTTTGTACTCTACTCTCTCTCTCTCTCTCTCCTCCCTCTCTCTCTCTACTTTAAGTTACTTTATGTTGCAATAGAATGAAAATTCTCTTTACTTTGTAGTAAGACCATATTGCACGGCCAATGTTTTTCGTATAAATATCCAGAGAATCAGGTTTCATAATGATATTAATAATAATGAGACAGTTAACCACATAATAAGCAAATGCAGCAAACTTGCGCTGAAGGAGTATAAAAGCATGCAGGATTGAGTCGGGAAAGTGATCCACTCAGAATTGAGCAAGCGACTAAATTTTGACCATACAGACAAATGATATATACACAAACTAGAAACTGTCCTAGAAAATAAAGCAGACAAAATCCTTTGGAACTTTCAGATAAAAATAGATACCCCAATCTCTACAAGAAGACTAGACTAAATTATTGGTTGGTGGATTGGTTGGGTTTTATGGCATATCAACCTTTGTTGGTTATTTAACGCCAAATCCATTTTTATACAAATAATCAGTTCTATTTCAAACACTTCAGTTGGGCAGCCAAAAACATTTCTATTTCAAGCTATTCAGTCTAGTCAAACAGTTCTGATTTTTAAAAAATCACTTTAGCTTAAGTACAGTTTCAATGTAAAAACAGTTCTATTTCAAACAACTCAGTTTAGCATAAGTACAGAGTTCAAATGTAAAAACAGATCTATTTCGAGCAATTCAGTTTAGCATAAATTGGTAGTTTAGTTCTATTTGATTCATAGATAGGAACCTATCAGGTGCTATTACTCCGGGCCTGGGTTGACATGGAAGCGATGGCAATGAAGGGTGTTACAAACCGACTTTTACTGGGACTGCGATAGCTGGCACGTAACGAGAATAATAAAAAAAAATTGCGAGAATGTCCCAAGGTTCGATAAGAAAAAAAGAGGCGAACTATGGGAAGGGAATTTCTCCAATCGAAGACTCTCGGTAAATCACAGCGGAATAAGCGACAAGCACTCACAAAACCAACATAACACAATTTGAAGATTTAACAACAAAATTTATTACAACGTAATTAGGGGAAAATAAGAATTAAAACAAAAAGACTTTAAGAACAAAAGAGGATGGAAAAATAACAATACTATTTATATATAAAATCCGAGACGAATCACAACTCAAACAGATTTGCAAGGTAGACACGTAGAGGTAAAAGAAATATGAAACTCACTGGGGGTTTAGGACTTGTTAACAATCTTTAATTTCTTTCGTTCTTTTTTTCTTTCGTTCTTTTTTTCTTTCGTTCTTTTTTTTTTTCTTGAAGAGGCTTGAACTTATGTGCCACGAGGAGTCGTTCGGTTTCTTCTGTCTATTTGTTGGTCATATTTCGGGTGTACTGGAACGAAGCTCCTGAATAGATGTTGACGCCTCAAAGTCAGGACCGCTACTACTACTGTCCTTGGCGAGCGCGCCGAAAAAAGGGTCTCTCCACTGACTCTTAGAGCTGGACACGTGGCTGGTAAGGTCACCCAAAGTTCACTCCAAGAGTTCAAGGCTAGCTGAGATGGGTAAATTGTGGAAAGGGGTTGACTTTCAATTCCATTTCTTGCCGTCTTCCTTCTTTCTTTTCTCTTCCTCCTTTAGCCCCGTGAACTACCGAGCAAATCATGCGTGATGAGAAAGGGTAGGCTAGGCGCCTTTCCTTCCCAACTTTATTTTTCGTCTCGGAATAACAAGGACAAATATAACACATTTATAATGTACATAAAAAATATATTTCTCCTATTTTCTACCCCACGTAACAAGGGGTACTCCGCATTCCCTAAAGCTCCAGTATTACTGGAACATCACCATCAGATTGTTTAGTGTCATATCAGGACACTCGTTGGAGGAGGTCTTGCCCCTCTGCGGAGATGCAGTTGGTGTATTCTACAGCCCCAGAGATGCAGTCCGTGTATTCTACAGCCCCAGCCGACTGGACAATAGACTAAGTTGTAATAAACAAGACATGCTCGCAGAGCTGACATGCCCGCAGAGTTAAAATAATGGAAAGTAAAATATGTCTGGACTTCCTCAGTTAAAAAATACAGAATATGAACGTGTCACTAATAGCCGTCATAGTTGGAATACTTGGAATAATCCCTATGAATCTAGAAAAGAATCTGAAGGTAGCTAGACATCTGAGAAAGAATTTAGACTACTCCTGATCATAGTACTGCCCCGATCGGCAAGACAGAGGAGACGTGCGGTCACTTATTTTCCAATGAAAATCATCACTTACAACTGGTTTGATTTCTTTGTTTAACGGCATATCAACCTTCTATTTAATGCAAAGCTATCCTTGTAGAAAAACAGTTGCGGAATCATTTAACCTGTATCTAGGGGGGGGGAATGAGGTAGTTCATACCTTTCTCAATAGATTAATTCGAAAGTGAACGTAATAGTGTGACTGGAGTTCGAACTTATTTACTTCGATGTTTCAGTCCCAAATGTTAGCTACTTAGCAACTGGCATAAAAAAACAAACAGGAGTTAATAATAATAATAATAATAATAATAATAATAATAATAAAGCTATTAAAAATGTGGTCGGCAATATTACTGAGAGAGTTTATAAATTATACACTAACTAGATCGCTTTAATTTTTTAGATAGAAGCTATGATGTTTGCATAATTTATCCTCTTCTTTATCAACGATGAACGCACGTAGCTTCACTAGTGTTTGTGTGCCAGCGCGCACGCATGCGTATGTAAGTAAAAGAAACTGAGAGAAGAGTGTGTGTCCGCCGGATTATATATGCACACGGCTTCCCAGTTAACTATGATGTAATTTCAAAGGCAAGCATTCAGAGATTCACCGGTGACGTCATTAGAAAAAGAACCAATCACAAATCGTGTTAGCGGTTTTTAAGCAAGTGCATACGCGCCTGACGGTGTGTCGCGTTGAAAAGACAGTAAATCACATCCGCTGAAGACTGATGTGTTTGTGCGTGTAAGTAGAAATTCTCCTTTCAACATCGATCGAAGATCTAGGAAAACGAGGCTTTTATGGCCAGAAATATGTTTAATAAATTAGGACGTAATTTCCACCGTAAATTTATCAATAGTCATATAAGCATGCGCATGTAGATACGAACGCCGAAAAACCATTGATATTTATAGTGTGTGTGTGTGTGCGTGTGTGCGTGCGTGTGTGTGTGTGAAAATATGTGAACATATTGATTAGATAATATTAATGTGGACACTTATATATATATATATATATATATATATATATATATATATATAGTGTATGTGAGTCTGTGTATGTGCATGCACTTCTTTCACTTAGCATGATTATAATTATGTATGCATAAATCAACTTTATATATATATATATATATATATATCAAATATATATATATATATATATATCAATATCATATATATATATATATATATATATATATATATATATATATATATCAATATCATATATATATATATATATATAATGTTATTGTGGGGGTTTATATAATTTCTCTTTCTCTCTTACTTTCTCTTTTTCTCTCTCTCTATATATACATATATATATGTATGCACCTCCGTGCATGTGTGTGCCTGTGAATGTGAATGTCTCTTTCTACGTGTATATTAATCCCTATGTGCCTCTGTGTGTATGATCTTAACCCACATACCTATGTATGTATCTTTCCCAACCAAGCAAATATGTATGTATGTATGTGTGTGTTTGTGTGTGTGTATGTGTGTGTGTGTGTGTCCGCCCGTGTATATTAATGCCTATGTGCCGCTGTGTGTATGATACTAACTCACGGACGTGGATGAGTATCTTCACACACACACACACACACACACACATATATATATATATATATGTTGGGCTTTGTTCCAGTATAGAATTACGTGCCTGTGTCTAGGTTTCTCTGAGTGTGTGAGTGTGTGTAATTAGTTAAATTGCGATGTTTCTTCGTAAACGGCATTTTCCAAATCCTCTCTTGTCACGTAAATGGATATGTCTCTTCCAATACATGTTTATCTAGTTGACCAATAGAATCTCTACATTTCCACTATCCTGTTATCAATAGACGACTATTTGTCGGGCATCCCACCATGCCAAAGTGTGGCACAAGGCCTTTTTAGTGTAGGAGCCAGGTGCATGACAGTAGGCCAGACACGCCCGGCAGCTCCAAAAATACTTTGGTCCCCGTCCGCATTCCCCCCCCCAGGGGTGACAGAGGCGCCTGTTGATAAACTAAGCCCTGCCGAAGCAGGTGAGAGTCTATGGGTATGGTCTTTTGAGGCTCAAGGGAATTTCACGTAGCATGTGTGTTCGGCTTTTCCGGTACCTACGCCAAGTGACTTTGATTGACCAACAGAACGACAAGACACACCTGACCAAAATCGTGAACTGTCATCAACAGACGAAAAATATTTTCTCGTTTTTCTATTTTATCACTTTCAATGCTTTTAAATCGGATAGGAACAAATGGACAACTCATTACCATAAAACTAACTTTCTCTTTTCCCATCACTCGCCCTTTCTTTCTTTCTCTTCTCTCTATCAGTCTCACTCTCATGTATATAAATAGAAACCATTAGATTCCTTGGCAGCAATATTTTATCTACTGAAAACGATGTCACATATGCATACCGAAAACGTGGATTGCTATTGACAGGCTATCGATCATATGGGAATCTGATCTCTCCAATTAAATAGAATGCGATTTCTTCCAATCTGGAATTGTATCAATTCTATTGTATGGATGTACAACATGGGTGCTAACGAAACGCATGGAAAAAAAGCAAGATGAGAACAAAGCAAGAGAGCTATTTGCTGTTTTAAACAAATCCTGAAAGCAACACCTCACAAAACAGCTGATGTACGGCCACTTACCTCCCATTTCACAAACCAATCCAAGTAAGGCGAACAAAACAGGCTACTCACAGCTGTATAAGTTAGGCGACATTCTCTTATGGACCTCAACACATAGACAAACCAGTGTTGGCCGACCAGCAAGGAATTAGATACATCAGCTCTGTGTGGATACTGGATCTGGTCTAGAGGAACTACAAGGAGCGATGGGCAATTGAGACGGATGACGAGAGTCAGGAAACTCCGAAATATCAGCGTGAGTTGATGATTAAAATGACAGGTCGGTAAGGGGACTGGAAGAGTTGTAAATCGGAGGACGACTCGAGACCATCCAAACTACAGCATTATTTAGATCGGCCAAAATACTGAGAAGAATCATGGAGACTTGAAAGACCAGTGAAAGACAATTTGCAAACGTTGGTGTTAAAAGAATTGCTAGGAATGGTAATTTTAACAATGATAATAATAATAATAATCCTGACCGAAAAAAAGAACAGAAATGATGCCGTAAGGGAACTTTACATCGATGAACACATCCTCAAGGAATGGAAAACGAGACTAAAATATGTAGTTATGGTGTTAATTGACAACAAAAAGGAATGCAACATGGTCCCATAAAACTTGATAATAAATTGTCTCAAAATGTACAAGATATCCGACAAAGTGATTAAATTTATCGAGGAAACCATGAAAAACTGGAGAATTAAAGTGAAAGCAGGAGGAAAATGTTTTGCTGAGGTGAAAATCCAGAGGGGCATATTCCAGAGAGATGCGGTATCACCATTGCTATTTATAATAGCGGTGATAACACTCAATCACATACGTAGGAAATGCACAGGGGGGCTACAAATTTACTTAATCGCAAGAAAAGTTCAATTACCTCGTGTAAATGGACGACATCAAACTTTTTTCCAAAAATGAAAAAAGTATTGGAAGGCCTAATACAAAAGCAGTGAGGATATACAGTGAAGATATAGGGATAGAATTTGTCACAGAAAAATGCACCATGAGAAGCGGGAAACGACACATGACGGAAGGAATAGAACTACCAAATCAAGACAAAATCAGAACGCTCGGAGAAAAGGAACTCACAAGTACTTGGGAATATTGGAAGCGGACACTATCAAACAAGTGGAGATAAAAAAAAAAAATTAAAATAGAGTATCTCAGGATACCAAGAAAACTACTCGAAACCAAACTATATAGCAGAATTCTCGTCAAAGGGATTAACACCAGGGCTGTCCAACTTGCAAGATACACGGGACCATTTTTGAAGAGGACGAGAGAAGAACTTCAGCAAATGGACAAGAGGATAAGAAAACTATTCCTGATGCATAAATCTTTACATCCGAGGGATGAAATAGACAGACTATATGTGTCAAGAAAAGAAGGAGGAAGAGAACTGGTTAACATTGAAGATAGCATCGATGTTTTGATACGACAACTCGAAGACTACAAAAAGAAAAAAGAAAAAGAAAAGAAAGTATAATTACAGCGACTTGAAACAGCACAAACAACAGAACAACATTAAATAGAAAACAAAAATGAGAAGAAAAACAAATGTATGGATATTTCAAGTGATAAACAAGCGAAATCTCACGGGAGAAGACATGGACGTGACTAAGAAAGAGAAACCTTGTGAGAGAAACTGAATCTCTTCTAATAGCAGTACAAAACAATGCCTAAGGACAAATTATGTTAAAGCGAAAGTAAATAAGACGCAACAAAATAGCAAATGTAGGCTATGTGGTGATTGAGATGAAACGATCAATCATATTGTAAGCGAATGCAGCAAATTAGAGCAAAAAGGGTATAATACTAGACACGACTGGGTGGGAAAGGTTATCCGATATGAATTGTTCAAGAAATTGAAATTTAGCGATACAAAAAATGGTATATGCACAACCTAAACTCCATCCTAGAGAATGAGACGCGCAAAGTTTTCTGGGATTTTGAGAAACAAACAGATCACCTAATCTCGGTAAGACAACCAGACTTCGAGCTAGTCAACATAAAAAAAGAGAACCTGGCAGACCACAGAGAAAATGAAAAGATAGATAAATACTAAGACCTTGCTAAATAACTAAAAAGCTATGGAATATGAAGGTGACGGTGATACCAATCGTCATTAGTGTGCTTGGAACAATCCCCAGAGGATTAATGGACTGAAAGAGTTATAAATAAGGGGACAAATAGAGATGTTACACCATTATATTTCAATGAATAGTTGTTGGAAAGTTTTTCTTGTCTTTGAGTTGCCAACACAGACAGCTTGTTTCAACGAACCACCCAAAGAGATTTGGGGAATCGGAGACCAGAGGAAGAATCGATACCATCCAGACCATTGCAGTGTTAAAATCAGTTAGCATGTTTTGATGACCTCTGGAAATCTGTGGGGACTTGCTGTAAGACTTTAGTGAAAGACCTCCAGTTAAAATTGGTGGGAAAACTCGCAACTATGAAATAATAATTGTTATTGTTGCTATTTATATTGTTGTTTTTTTTTCTGTTTTTTTTTAAATATACTTTTATTTGAATAAATTTTTATCTTATATTGTTAACCTACTGAAAAGTTAACCTTGTATAAAGAGAGAAGGTTAATTTTTCTGTGAGTTTGTTGAAGTACAATTTTATATCTTGAATAGTTTCCACTCATCTGATTCAACAATGTCCATTCAGAATCAAAAGAAATTTGTTGAACATAAATAAAATTAAAGCTGGTCTATTGCATGAATAACATTTCTGTGATTAGCTTTGAAATTGTAAAAGAAAGCAGGAATTCAGACTCACATGATTTGACTTCTAAACGAGTCATATTTCCTTCAGTTCTCTCGGCTAAAATTACACCAGACAGTGAATATCGATTTTCGATTTTTTAAGAAATATTTAATGTCGCTCTTAAGAATATATTTATGCAGATATACTAATTGATTTTCGGCTAATGGCCAGGGTGCATTTTTAAGATACTACTTCTGGCACTGGGGCTTGCACATACACGCACGCATGCACGCACGCAAAGGCACTCACAGAGACATACACCCATACACACAGGCACACACAGAGACACACAGATACACATACATACACACAGAGTCACAAACACACAGACACATATACATACAGTCTCAAACACACACACACACACACACACACACACACACACACACACACACACACACACACACACATATATATATATATATGTATATACGACGGTTGACTGAAAGGTTGATAGGTTGACCAAAATACTTTAATGGAATGTGACCCAATGTGGTTTATTTTTCAACATAGTCTTCCTTGCGCTCCTCGCATTTCTTTTATTGGTGTTGCAATGCTAGGATCCCATTGGTAAAAAGTCATCACCATGAACGAACGTCATCCACATGACCATTTCAGTCAATGAACTTTTAGCCCAGAGAGGGAAATTACAATTTATGAGTTGTTAGTTGGTTTAGTTTTATGGCTTATAAATAAACCCTTGTAGATTATTTAAAGCCAAACCTTTTTATTCGAATATATCAAATATATATCATTTGAAAGCGAATAGTTTGTAGGAAACATTTTAAATAAGCCAGAGCTCATTTGTTTCCACACAGTTAAATCATTTCAAGTATTGCTATGCAACAATTATAATTCAATTCAACTTCAGTCATTTGTTTGTACATTGTTCAGTGGTCAAACAGTTCCATAGGTGGGATCCTAACAGGTACTACCACTTCGGGTCAGAGTGGATCTAGGAGTAATTGCAATGAAGGGGTACTCCACGTTTCCACAAAGCACTAGGACTGGAGCCTCACTAAGAGATACAGTTTAGTGCCATATCTAGGAATCGTTGGCGAGGTGGAATCTTACAGAGATGCAATTGGCGTGTTCTACAGCCCCAGCCAACTGGACTGAATTCAGTTATCATATTTTATGAATGTGCTTATGTACATGTTTGTGTATGTATATACACCTGTATGTATTGGCGCTGTACCTTGTACACACACACACACACACACACACACACACACACACACACATTTATATATATATATATATATATATATATACATGTGTGATTGTGTGTGCGTTTATGTATATGTGCATATGTATATATACATTTATATCTATCTATCTATCTATCTGAATGAAAAAAGATCTATAAATATGTACACGCACCAACATATGTATGTATACAGCTTTTTCATAGATATGAATATATATATATATATATATATATGAATGTGTGTATGTATGTATATGTGGGTATGTACGCACGCACACATACACATATATATGAATGTATGTCTGTATGCTTGTTAATGGAGAAGAGATGAATAGATATGTACACATACAAATTTGCATAAACTTTTTGTATATATATGAAAAGATAAAATTTCCACACACACATATATATATATATATATATATGTAAATGTGTGTGTGACAAGCACACACATACATATGTATATATAAGTACATAGTGACACACATATATGAGTATAATGAGAAAGAGGAAAAGATGTATAATTGTACACACATACATTTTCATACATAAGCAAAGTTTTTTTCTTTTTCTTTTCATATATTCTTCAAGAATCTTTGATCATCTTTTTAGATAATGCCATCTGAATGGATATTTGAAGTCTATACAAATAATCAACGAATGAGATCGTTTGAAGACCAACGTCGGTCAAACTTCAGACTGAAATAAAATAAAAGGCATCAACTCTGCACACTTCTCTTTTTTAAGATATAAAACTTCCAATGTAAAATGAACTATAATTACATCGTACACGGATATATATATATATATATATATATATATATATATATTTGTCCGTCTGCCTTTCTTCTGTGTATCTTTGGAAGCAATAGACTTTTTCTTTGATTTCGAATTTAAAAGAAGTGTTTGAAGAAAACGGGTGTTTACTCGGAATGACATGCATTTAATCTAATTAGAGTCATGAAAGAGCAGTATAAAAATAATATTAAATGAATAAAATAGTTGATAATGAAAATATGTTACGGCATTATATTCAAATAAAGGTTTAAAAATACTTTGAATAAGTCTTAAAAACACACACATACTTATATATATATATATATATATATATATATATATATATATATTGGTACATTTACCGTTAAATGAAATCTAAACTAGCTGTAAAACCGCTAAAATTATTACAAATATATTAAAGTTAGAATTAAGCTCAAGCGTTGAGTAAATATCACAATATTGCAATAATAGAATATTTCAAGATATAAAGCGTCTCCCGACTCTGTGTTTCATGAAGTCGACCTTTCAGGTGAGTTCCTTTTAACCACATCTGAAAGCTACTGAATCAATACGTAATGTGTGGATTACCGGTGCACCTGACAATCGTAGGCGTCAAATTAGAAGTCTTGAGATTTTGCCCTGTCTTACGTTTTTTTTTCTAATTGATTTATTTGTATATTACAAAAAACAAAACAAAACAAACTCAACACGTTACCAAAATTTAGAGTCCATAATGCCAAAAGTTGACAGCATTTATTCCTTCTCAACCTGGCTGGCTTAAAATTGCGTTTTTACTGCATAATTCTATTTCAACACTTAAGATCTGTTTGGTTTGGTTTTATGGCATATCAACCATTGTTGGTTAATTAAGGCTAAATCCTCTTTATACATATATTTGGTTTGGTTTGGTTTGGTTTGGTTTTATGGCGTATCAACCATTGTAGGTTATTTATGCCAAATCCTCTGTATACATATATATCAAATATATGTGATTTTTTAAACACATTTTGTTTATAAAATTTTCAATCGAGTCTGAGCTCAATATTTTTTGTACGGAGTTGAATTGTTTCAAGTATTACTATTAACACTATTCCATTCAACATTACTCTCTCGTTTTCGCACAGTTAGATAGTTCGAAGTATTGTTATGTATCACTAAACATCAGTCTTTTGTTTACACACAGTTAAATGATAAAACAGCTCTATTTCAAACAATTAAATTTCGCGTAAGTCATTTATCTGCACTCAGTTTAAATGTCAAACAGTTCTATTTGACCCATAGATATGACCCTATCAAGGGATATCACTCATGACCAGACTGAACCTGGGAGGGATGAAGGGGTACTTCACATTCCTCAAAGCTCCAGCATTACTGGAACATCACCATCAGATTGTTTAGTGTCATATTCAGGACACTCGTTGGGAGGGGGTGACGCCGCGGCTAAGATGCAGCCGGTGTATTCTACACCTTAAGCCGACTAGGCTGAGATTTATTTGAAAATCATTTATATTAGATTGGAATACTTGATACCATATAGTGATCTTGCTCTACATTTTTCTCTATTGAATACTGTAAATATTTTAAGAGATAGAGACACTTTTAGTATTTAGATTTGAACTATATATATATATATATATATATATATATATATACAGCATTACTCGTCCGGTCGGTGGGGTCTAGAGGACGCCAACTGATCTACTGCCGAGGTGAAAAACCTTCCACCAAAACAGGTGTACTTGGAATAACACTAAATCGCACCAGGTGATAGCGTATGCCTCTTTGTGGCTCCTACTCTCAGGTCGACTCTGATCCAAAGAGGTAGAACTTTTGGGATCCTTATCTATAAGCCAAATAGATCTGTTTAAAATAACGTTTAAAATGATTTTGAACCACAAAAACTCTGAAAACATTCATACTGCAACTAGGTATAAAGTGTTTGTCCGCATAAAAATGATTAGAAAGATGTTTATATAATTAAAGATCATAATCGTTAAACTGAATTCAATCTAAAATAAAACCACAAAAGATAATCTGCTATAAAACTAACCAATTAGCAAACCAACCCACCAACCAGCCAAACGGGAGTGCTTATACGTATTCTTATAATCATCAAGTCACATTAACATCACAGACTTCCATGACTCTTTCTCACCATCCGTCCCTATCATCAATCACTCTAAGTAGGTCATCAGACAATTTGCCTTCCATTGCTTAAGTTATATTTGTCTCTGCCTCCCACCAGACAGGACTTGACACAAGGTCGATGACTCGAAAGTCAGCTTAAAGAGAAGATTTAGGGGAGAGGAAGGTCGGGCACGAGCCGAGGCTCGAACCCTGCTGGTCATCCACCCACCTTATGGAAAATGGGCCTGATGAGCCTAGCTGGTCTTAGACCCAAATCTGGGTCCAGGCACGTATGCCTACTTAAATGTTGTTATAGAATTATGCAGTAAAATGTATTTTCGGACAGTCAGCGTGAGAAGGATTAAATATTGTCAGCTTTTGGCGTTCTGGACTTGAAATTTTGGTGGCGTGTTTTTTTTTTATTTATTTAATTTTTTTTTTATATATATACAATTGAATTATTAGATACAAATTAAAACAATTTCTTAATCTTTTTTAAAAACTTTTTACTGAAGTAAAGAGAAAAGACAAAGTTTGTCTAATCTCTCTGCTGAGAAATCCTTAAAGGATTTTCTGCTAATTTATATACTTATCAACAATACTTTCTATAGCGATCACGTGCATTACTTACATAGAAAATACTAGTTATAAGTTCATTATTATATTACGTGCTCTCAACAGTACGGCTTTGGGGAATGTAGAGTTCTCCTTCATTGCCATTACTCCTAGATCCGCTCTGACCCTAATAATAGTACCTGTTAGGGTCCCATCTATGAGTCAGATAGGATTATTTAATCATTTACTATACTTGAAACTATTTAACGGTGACCAAACAAATTATCAATATTAAACTGAATTATTAGTATTAGAAAAGAATACTTGAAACAATTTAATTGTGTGCAAATAAATGAATAATGTTGAATAGAAGTTTTAGTGCAATATATCAATTTTTGAAACCATTTAGAGTCATAGGTATAACATTAAACTGCATCTGATAGTGAGGGAATGCGAAGTACCCCTTATTTGTCATTACTCCCAGGTCCACTCTGATCCGAGTTGGTAGTACCCACTAAGGTCCCTTCTTTGGGTCAAATAGAACTGTTTAATCATTTACTTAGGATTATTTTAAGTAATTTGAAAGCATACAACTGTGTACAAATTATCTATATTACAGAGATGTACTTAATAAATTGTATTACTAATTCTGAATAGCAATAGTTGAAACCATTCTGTGTTGTGAAAACAAATGATTAATACTAAATAGAATGATTGTTGTTAGATAGGAATACTTGAAACAATTTAATTGTATGCAAAAATGTTTGTTTGGTTGGTTGTTTTGGTTTACGGTATATCAACCTTTTTCGGGTCATTTAACGCCGAATTAAGTCATTTTGATAAAAGTTTAAAACAATCCAGTTAAGTATAAATACAGTTTTTGTTTACGCACTGTTAATTGTTAAAACAGTTCTATTTCAAACAATTTAGTTTAGCATATGTACGCAGTTTAAATGTCAAAAACAGTTCTACTTCAAACAATTCAATTTAGTATATGTACAGTTGCGTTTACACATAGTTTAATGTCAAAACAGTTCTATTTCAAACAATTCAGTTTAACATAAGTACACCGTTTAAACACACAGTATAAACACACGGTTAAATGTAAACACAGTTAATTTCAAACTATTCAGTGCAGCTTAATTACACAGTTTAGTTCTATTTGACCCAGTCATGTGCTACCACTCCAGCCCAGAGTGGATCTGGGAACAATGGCAATAAAGTGGGGCTCTGCTTTTACCAAAGCTCCAGCATTACAGAAGCCTTCTCTTCAGATAATTTCGTGTCATATCCAGGACACTCGTTGGATGAGTCTTACTCCTCTGCAGAGATGCAGTTAGTGTATTCTACAGCTCCAGCCGACTGGGCCAGCAAAAATGATCTCTATCAACTCGTTTAAAAGTCAAGCTGCCCTCAAACTATTCGCTTACAAATCAAACACACACACACACACACACACACACACACACACACACACACATATATATATATATATATATATATATATAAGGATTTTTTATTAAATAACCCACAAAGGTTAATATGCCATAAACACCAACCAAATCAACCAACCATCAACATTATAGGTATTTAGTCAGTTCGCAAATTTGTCTCCTTCAGTGTACTCCACTCGGAACCTGAAGCCCTTATCTCTGCTTTTTAAAAGAGTCTTTTTCGGAACTACCATCAGCTGTCTAGAAACATCGTTTTTAATTTCGTCAATAGCATTTCAATGGCGATTTTTACTCTGAGAAAACTAAGAGGTGCGATGTTTTGAAAAGAAATCTCACAAAAGGTGAAGAATTTACTTGTCTGGGTCATTCTTGATATGAAGGTCACGCATACAACAACGCTGATGTATAAAGATATAATCTGCTTTTTTTCTTGTCCTTTTATTAGTCGAAATGTATGTATGGGTAAAGTAAGAGAGTTGAAGGCGCCTGAAATCCACACGCAGGGGCGAAATACGAATCTTCAATGAACAGCTTTTTCTTTATTCTGCTTTCGCGAGACTAGTACAGGGTCACCTCGAAGCATTGAATAATCTTAGTTTCTCCTCACTTCTCTACTTTCGCGAGTCTTGTACAGGTCAGGCTTTTCTCTACCTCTTAACCTTAGTTAGTTTGGCGCAAGGCTAGCACCCAGAGCGGCGTAATGTCTAGTAACTCTTCTGCCAGTCTTCTCCGTTGTCAGCTCGTCTCTGCTGGGGTCGAAATCTTCTCTGATCAATATAATTTTCTGAACGCCAATGGTCACACTGCCCGCCTATGCGTTGCACGTGGACACGCTTTTTATCTAGCAAGCCAACTCACGTAGCACTTTTGCTGTGAAATATCTACGTTCAGTTTACTTTAGGAAACAGGTGCATATCCTGTAATGTCATCCACGTAACTTATGCGGCATATCAAATGGATCTTTCCGGCCAATATTCAACATTTAGAGTGACAGATATCGTTGCGGGAAATAGCATCGGTTACCCGAGTTCAAATCCTGGGCGAAACTACATTTCACTAGAAAAGGCATAAATAAATCTGTTATTCTCCCCGGAATGGTCAGACTGTGTTCTTTAGCCTTGGTTTGGCAACAACTCCGCTTAAAAACTGATCTAAAATCATATAGCGTTTCCCTGGTGAATGGAATAATCCTGCAAGGGAGTTTTTGTTCACGAACGCGCAGTGACATTCCCTCCGATTTGCTACTGAGGCCACATTCTAGTTTTGAGCAACAACTTAGCTAAGCTTAGTAAATAACTAAATCAAGGACACGTGAGTGGTTCTTAAGCTATTCATAATGGCTGGTTACGCTCCAGACAGTCCTCGCACTAAGTCTTGCTTAGTTTGATGCACTGTTAAATGAATGACACCAAGTTAGGATCGAAGTAAGTAATCAATACTAATTATTAAGCTCAGTTTAGTTTTGACCCAAAACTATTAAGATATCTACAGAGGATCGAAGTCACCTTTCGAAAGCAATGATCTATAAGATGAATTTGCTGTGCAATCAGTGGAAATTTCTATCGTGCAAAAAAATAGGAAAAAACTTGAAATTACATTCTGGCGAGCTAAATTTGACACAAGGCCATTTTACTGGAAGGTTTAATAAGTCAATCTTATGGTACAGCTTATTCGGTTAGGAATTCTCTTAACTACAA